>OZ024913.1:4240275-4377492 GCA_964017125.1 Flabesymbios commensalis
GAAAGAAAATGCAAAAATTATAATGGCTGTAGACCTATAACATATATGTATTCAAATGGAGCAGAAAGTGCTAACTAAGCCATTTATGATGATTTCGAATTGAAAATAACCCTTTGGTCTCCATGGTTTATATAGAATAATTCAATAATGGTGATTTCAAATTGAAAATAAATATTTGCTTTACTGGTTTATATAAAGATATTTATTTCATCTCTTCCTTTAAACCCTCACGATGCATCAAACCAGTTAAAACCCCATTAAGTCCCAAGCACGACTAAAGCCGTTTTTAATTGTTTTTTATCTGTTTTATTAAGCTATCAAATCACTGGTATTAGGAATCAAATGAATGTTTAAACAGCAAGATTTGTTGGTCTATTATTTGTTCTAAAATTAAACAAATATGATAATTTTTTACCCAATTGTAGTTGTGGATCGCGGTTGCGAAACAAATTCAAGTGGGTAGGAATGTAATTAAGATAAACTAAAGGGTTTGAAGTCGTTCAACAATTACGTAACGCCTAGAGGGGCGAGGGGGATTAGGCGATACGTTACGGACCGTAGTCAACACAATGTTAAATAAGAACAATATAATAACAATAAGCGTTACGAAGGGGGAGGGAGGGGCAAAAATCTTCTAAAAAGACGTTACGTAATTGTTGCACAGCCCCTTACCGTGAGACTGTTCATCTCTATCATATCAATGGCACGCTGTTAAACGACTTGCCTTAAGACACCACGCGATAACAAAGATACGGGATCTCGTCTGACCTCATTCACCACGTGGATTCAGCGTGACTTCCAGGCCGCCATCTTGTATTACATAATCCTATGACATTCCAGTGAACACGAGACACTCTCCCGATGCTGGGTCAGTGTTGGGTCGGCATGGATATCTCGTATATATACATGGATTCCTGTCTGGGAATCTGTTGCTATACAGAGCACCGTGCGCCTCCCAGCAAACACAAAACATTTGTATGACATTTATACAACGTCGTCCCAACGTCTTCGACGTTGGTCCAGCATTGTATAAGTGTTATACAAATGTTTTGTGTTTAGGGGTCTTGTCAAATTAAAAAAAATCCAAAAATCCGAGAAAAACTCGGATTGGCCAAAAAAGACAAAAACACACACAATTTCCCCCAAAAAATAATAATCCGAGTTGGGGCTTGACCCTCCCACCCACTTCCGAGCTTTTCTCGGATTTTTGGAATTTTTTTAACTTGGCGAAACCCCTTAGGCCTACTGGGTTATCACCTCCGCCGGGAATATCAGGAATATCTAATTTAGATTTGTACCACCCTACAACTTGTGTATGAAAATTGCTTGTTTAATTTTAGACCAAGCATTTACAAATCTTGATGTTTAAACACTCATTTCGTTCCCAATAACAGCGATTTAATCAGCTAATAAAACGGATAAAAAACGGCTATAGTTGTGATTGGTGGTTAAACTATCCTTATTGTAAGATTTTCTTTGAAATAATGCCCTGGGGGGTATTATATGCTGCCTAGCTAGAAGGTAAAGGGGTCAACTCTTATAATGCCCTGTGTGGTATATAGGCCTAAACCACGGGGACTAAAGGTTTTTGTTCAATTTGAAATCACCATAATAATGTCATAGTTAGTTCTTTCCGCTTCATTTGAATAGGTCTACCTATGTTATTGGTCTACGGCCATATTTTACTCTTTCAGAGCAGGAATCAACTCTATACGTTAGATTTTGAGATTCTGACGTCTCTTGACGTCAGATTATGACGTTTAAAGTCGATCCCCGCACAAAAGGCTGAAGTACATGTAAGTAAGCCTATATCATGTATTGTTATTCAAAACATAATTTTTCCTTCATGCATTATATTTTGTTACCAAAATACAAAATATACAAAAATACAATCAGACTACAGAGGCTAGCAAAGCTTGGCCTGAACCCTTTAACCTTTAAAGTCAATTAATTTGCATTTTTAATTTGATCGCCGACGCGATCCACAACTTCAAATGAGTTAAAATTATTAAGTTTTGACAAATCTTGCCAATAAATCGATGTCACGTTATATTTTTAACATGTTTAAACGGTGGTATATTGTGTACCTCTAAAAAATGAAAAAGCGAATATAATCGGGATCAGCGGCTAAAGGGTTGAAAACTAAAGGGTGCGCCTGTGTTTCCAAGGCGGACCAGACAGTGGACTAATAAACTCAACCCCAAACAATTCATGCTCAGATTAATTTCTATTCAACTGTCGATAATATGCTGGATAAATAGATGTCTTTGACAACAGAAATTTAGGCTATGACCAGATGACTTATTCGTCAATTATTGATCAATTGAAATACTGTGCCAACGTTTGTTTGCATTGTTATGTATCAAAGTCATGCGCATTTTGTGTAAGTACGCGGGAAGAAAGCATTCAGGTTTGAGACGAGCTAGACAGACTATGGTACGCCTACCAAGAGCCGCGAGGCCCTCTCAGTTCAGGCGACGCTTTTAAGGGGAATTCTCAAAACATCATGACAAATAAACAAAACTGGAGAACATTTTATGCTATTATTGCAGGCCCGTCATTTTTTTGGGGGGGAGGGGGGGGGTGTGCCGCACGCCCCCCTCCCCCCCCCCCCTGTGACCACAAAGCTAAAAAATTACCCCAGTAACATCCTCAGAATCCACCATATTGCACCAATTTGCAGCTAAAAATTAAAAAAAAAACCTAACCTGCGTTTCCCATACGTTCAACGCCAAATATTAATTCAAGCAGTGTTTTACGGGGAGTCCAATTAATTTATTTCTAAAATACCCCTGCAATCCAAAATTCGACTCCCCCCCCCCCCTTAAAAAATGTCTGGACATGGGCCTGTTATTGCGCACTTCATAGATTCAAAGTGTAAATAATTTGCCATGGCAGTCATATTTTTAAATGGTGAAAATATAACATTTTCTAAACTAGACTAGGCGTCTAAATATAAGCATAGTTATATTTAGGCCTGGCTCCATAGCTGAAATTACTCAGTAGGTCTAGATGCCAAGGTATATCAAAATCTTTTAACCCAAAATGCACAATATAGAATTAGGCCTACTGATCTAACCTGCAGGACTATATTATAGGCCTAATTAGACTCTATTTACCACATGGTTTTTCTTTTTGTATTTATGATTTGTCTATGTTCTGAGTCGAATTCAGATTATTTTTAAATTTCTATAGATCTAAGCCATGCCACTATTATAGCATATTATTATGTCTATTATATTATGATTGTTTTGTAAGGGCCCTATACATAGGCCTATATAATTATAGGCCTATATTATATGAAAATATATATGTAAATATTATATGAAAATATAAAACTTCCTTTACCCTTTGACTTTTTCTTTTAACAAGTGGAGATGTGGGCGTATAGATCTAGCCTAATAAATTATAGCTATCAACCATTAGTCTACAACGCTGAATCATTTTTGTTAAAACCATGGAGACTGAAGGGTTTTTTTCAACTTGAAATCATTTGAAATCAATATAAATATTTTAATTCTTCCAGTGTGAGGATCGTCTCTCTACCTATGTCAGTATCTGACGTCTACAGACGCCAGATTCTGACGATTAAAGGCGGTCTCTGCGTTAAAACGGAGAGGCTCGCTAAATAATACATCTGGCAACAAGTTGTTTCAAAATTTTGTTTTTTTTCGCGTGTGCAATTTCATGATTTTTAAGGATATAATTAAATTTCATGCATTTTCAGTGATATAATAACATATTGGATATATTTGTGTTTCGAAATTTCATGCCTGGGTAATCTTATTTCTTTGTTTTAAAGGTTTTTTCAAAGAAAACCAAAGACAAAATGGCGAAGTGCTAAAAACATGAATGAATGGTGACATGCTAGATGGACAGACATTAACAAAATAAAGCTCTAGACAGCAATATTACATCTTGTCGTGACACCCAACATCTCTACTTCTGAATACTTAACATATTATAGAAGTTAACCGAATATTTATTATGATATTCGGGATAGTTTTGATGTAAAATAGGACAATTTTAGGACGAAATTAGATTTTTATGTATTTTTGACAAGCACTTGCTGTGTGGCTTACTATGACGTTGGCGCGATCCCAATAAGGTCAGCTGGATCAGATCCAGGCATCATTCTCTGTTTGTCAATTCTGACTCTGATTTTACTCTCTACTTCAACACTTCAACACTTGTCATTGACAATGGCTCCTGCATCACCCAAGAAGGCACCTGGATCGCCCAAGAAGAAGGCTGGAAAGCCCAAGGCTCCAGCGGCTCACCCGACTACAGCTGTTATGGTGAACGCGGCCATCAAGGCGCTGAAAGAGAAAGGTGGTTCTTCTCTGTTCGCCATCAAGAAGTACATTGCTGCCAACTACAAGGTGGACGTGGCTCGTCTCTCGCCTTTCATCAAGAAATACATCAAGGCTGCTGTTGCTGATGGACGTCTGACGCAGAAGAAAGGATCCTTCCGTCTCGGCAAGGTAGCCAAGCCTAAGAAAGCAAAGAAGGCCAAGAAGCCAAAGAAGAAGAAAGCTAAGAAACCAAAGAAAGCCAAGAAACCAAAGAAGAAGGCCGCCAAATCTAAGAAGAGCAAGAAAGCTGCCAAACCTAAAGCGAAGAAAGCCAAGAAGGCTAAGCCTGCCAAGGCTAAGCCTGCCAAGGCAAAGAAAGCAGCCAAACCTAAGAAGGCGAAAAAGACGAAGAAGCCCAAGTCTGTGAAGAAGGCAAAGTCTAAGAAATGAGACTCTTCAGTCTTGTGAACATAAAGGCCCTTTTCAGGGCCAACCATTCTTAACAAAAGATGAAAACACGGTTTTTAAACTTATAGTCTCTACTCTAGACCTAGTTCTACTACAAAATATTTTTTATTGCAAAAAATATATGTATTAACTTAATAGGCTACTAGACCTACATGTTAATTTGACAGGGTTCTCACGGTCATGAGAAATGAAAAAATCCAGGCCTGGAAAAGGACAATTTGGCAAAAAGTCATGAAATTTTGTTTTTTTCACAAATATCTCGCACATTTCTTTTGTTGATTAAGTACACTGTTGACACAGAATGACACTGACAGCCCATCTAGCTGTAAAATATTTTACACGTAAAAAGTAAGAAACTTCCCGACACCCGTTGGGTACGGGTCCGACTTATAAATTAAAGTGCGTATAGATCGGACCGCTGTGTTGGTGGAGGCTGAACAGTTTTAAATGTGCATTTTTATATTCGGTTATGAAATTCTTAAAAAATGGTCATGGAAAGTCATAGAAAAGTCATGGAATTTCATCTCCATATCTCTGTGGGATTGTAAAAAAATAGTACGTAACGATATGCTTTGTTTGTCAATAAACTATACAAGGCATAATACGAGCCTTCGGAATATAGACATGTAACCCAGACCCGTCATAACTTAGGGTGGGGAGGAGGGTCATTGCTCGTACGAAAATAGAACACCAATCCAAAATTCGACTCCCCCCCGCCTTTAAATATTCCTGGGCACCACCTGGGAAAACTATGCTACGTGGCGCCGTACGAGCGCTACATTTTTTTTTAAGAAATAAAGGTTCTTACAGATTAATTAGTCGTACGAACGTTTGTGAAAAAAATCCGAAAAAATCTCGGAATTGGATGGGTGGCTAAAGCCCTAGCTCGAAATTTGTGTGTGTGTGTTTTTGTGTTGTTTTTTGGTAGGCCTACATGTTTCTAAAAAATAATAATAGGGGCGTGGTTGGACGGGGCTGGCCAATCCAATGTTTTCTCGAATTTTTTTTATTAACTTGACAAGACCCCTTTGGCTAACGTCCAGCATCTCAGACAGGCTGTCTATGTATAATTATATACTTCTTGGTGATTACTTATTACCCAGCAAACATCAAGCATTGAAATAATGTTGGTTTAATGTTGGGCCAACGTCGTAGACGGTGGACCAACATTGAACCAGCATTGGATTAATATCTGGGTATTACAATGTTATTTCATAAAAATGTATGTTATCAAATTGTTATAAATATTGTATACTGAATAACCTGAATTGAGTAGTTTGAAACTGGGAAAACGGACGTTTTGTGAAAAAAAACATATTATTAAAAGATATTTTCAGAAATCCGTAGAAATGACAACAAATAAAGGCTGCGTGCGTTGATTTCACAACTACAACATGAAAAAATCCGCAGAAAATAGATAAATGCTTAAAATGGGCAAACGCCTGTAGATTAAAAAAAAACTATTCACCAACGTAAAAAAAAGTAATGGGGTATTATGCCTACTTATAGTGTGTTAATGAGGTTGTCAATATTTTATTTATAGATTATGGCGGGTTAAACGTGGTTTACGTCATTGCAAGACGGCGTAGTAGTACAGAATTGATGCACCATTATGATTAAGACGGCGTAGAGCAGAATTAATGCATCATGATCACTTGTGGCAACGAAGCAATCGTGCCGAAAGGCCCATTTATCAGTTATTCCTATATTTCCTATTTTGGCATGTCTGAAATTAAATTTTGTCCTTATTTCTGGTTTAACCGGTAAATGCGCAACACAAAATTAAAAATAAATAAATACGCCATTCTCGTCTATTGACATGTTCACATATTATGGACATATCAAGGAGCCAAAATAAAAATGACGATTTTGTGGCTTCAACATAGCATTAGTTTTTATTAATGTATCATATTTAAAAAAACACCCACTTGAAGTTGTGTCTCGCTACCACGACCAACAACTTCAAGTGGCAGAAAACTACTCATATTTGTTTAATTTGAGACCAAACATTTGCAAATCTTGATGTTTAGGCACCCATTTCATTCCCAATATAATATAATGACAGTGATTTAATCGGCAAATAAAACAGGTAAAACACTATGATAGTATATAGCGCTTAATGGGTTATATTCTGTCATTTGCAACGAAACTGCATGTCATCATTCTGGTCATTAGCAGCAAGCTGGATCATCCGATCACCACTAGTGTGTTATAACGTCATAATGATTATTTACTTTTCCATTCCTGCCATGACTCAAACTGGCTGATTCCTCAGCTCGATCGATCGAGCCACGTGTATGTCGTTTGATGTGGACGGGAAATAGGGCCAATTTCTTGGGACAATCTATTTTTTCTCTCAGGTTGGCACTCAGCATTACATGTAAGTCTGCCAATCTCACCTAGCATTGAGTTTGCTGGGGAACATGTCTGATTGATAAACCACGCAATCAGGACAATGATAACCTGGATATAAGACCGACTGATGTAAATAGTGGGGACAACATAGGACGTGTATGTATGATCAGTGGCGGATCCAGGAGAGGGGGGGGGTGGTCAGGGAGGGGGACCAGGACCCCCATGTTTTAAAAATACTTCACCTTAATTACTAGGGTAGTGCCTTAACTTGAGGTACTACCCTGGTAAATTGTGAGTGTCAAGCCCTCATATATTAATATATCATGTACATTGCAGAAATTATTGACTGACACCTACATTTTATTTTTTTTAATCCCCCCCCCTTTCACATTCTGCATCCGCCCCTTATAACATCCCCGTAAGCACAAAGTATTTGTATAACATTTATACGATGTTAGATATTGGTCCAGCATCGTATAAATGTTTTAGTGGGATGTTATAAAACGATGGGAGTGTCAATCATGCATAATACATCAACCCTTGGAGCACCATGCTCTAAATAGAATAAAAGTCGTTGATTAAAATTACATACTACATCACAATAAAAACATTGTCAGTTTTTCTTTGATACAATATACCGTATAGTATATAATCATGTACATCTGGTGGTGAAGAAGTATAATTTCGCAATTTAAAAGACAGAAAGCTAACCCTTTAAGCTTTAATGACGACTATTATCGTTTTTACCCTGTTAAAGTAAGTTAAGCCTTACAGCGCAGGGATCGACTTTGGACGTCAGAATCTGACGTCTTTAGACGTCAGATTCTGACGACTAACGTCTATTCCCGCGCTGTAAGAGTGAAAATATTTCTGATGTCCGCAGACCCATAACATAGGTATTCAAATGAATCAGAAAGAGCTAACTAGGGCATTCATGATGATTTTAATTTTAAATAATTCTTTGGTCTCCATGGTTTAAGCAAACATATTTCAGCGCTCTAAGGGTTAATGCAGGTAAATAACTCTGATTCGGAACGAAATGCACATCAATCAATATTGCACATATTTAAGTGGGTGAAAATTTAAATAAGATACCTTAGCAATTCAAGTTAAAATCTACAATAAACTATTTGGGAAACGTAGGTATGATAGTTCGTAGTAGGTAACCGTATGATAGTTCGTAGTAGGTATGATAATTCGTAGTAGGTATGATAGTTCGTGGTAGGTATGGTAGTTCGTAGTAGGTATGATAGTTCGTGGTAGGTATGATAGTTCGTAGTATGTATGATAGTTCGTAGTAGGCATGATAGTTCGTAGTAGGTATGATAGTTCGTGGTAGGTATGATAGTTCGTGGTAAGTATGATAGCTCGTGGTAGGTATGATAGTTCGTAGTATGTATGATAGTTCGTGGTAGGTATGATAGTTCGTAGTAGGTATGATAGTTCGTGGTAGGTATGATAGTTCGTGGTAAGTATGATAGTTCGTAGTAGGTAGGATAGTTCGTAGTAGGTAGGATAGTTCGTAGAAGGTATGATAGTTCGTAGTAGGTATGATAGTTCGTAGTAGGTAGGATAGTTCGTAGTAGGTAGGATAGTTCGTAGTAGGTATGATAGTTCGTGGTAGGTATGATAGTTCGTGGTAGGTATGATAGTTCGTAGTAGGTATGATAGTTCGTGGTAGGTATGATAGTTCGTAGTAGGTATGATATTTCGTGGTAGGTATGATAGTTCGTGGTAAGTATGATAGTTCGTAGTAGGTAGGATAGTTCGTAGTAGGTATGATAGTTCGTAGTAGGTATGATAGTTCGTAGTAGGTAGGATAGTTCGTAGTAGGTAGGATAGTTCGTAGTAGGTATGATAGTTCGTGGTAGGTATGATAGTTCGTGGTAGGTATGATAGTTCGTAGTAGGTATGATAGTTCGTAGTAGGTATGATAGTTCGTGGTAGGTATGATAGTTCGTAGTATGTATGATAGTTCGTAGTAGGCATGATAGTTCGTAGTAGGTATAATAGTTCGTAGTAGGTAGGATAGTTCGTGGTAAGTATGATAGTTCGTGGTAGGTATGATAGTTCGTAGTAGGTATGATAGTTCGTAGTAGGTATGATAGTTCGTAGTAGGCATGATAGTTCGTAGTAGGTAGGATAGTTCGTGGTAGGTAGGATAGTTCGTGGTAGGTATGATAGTTCGTAGTAGGTATGATAGTTCGTAGTAGGTATGATAGTTCGTAGTAGGTATGATAGTTCGTGGTAGGTATGATAGTTCGTGGTAGGTATGATAGTTCGTAGTAGGTATGATAGTTCGTGGTAGGTATGATAGTTTGTAGTAGGTATGATAGTTCGTAGTAGGTATGATAGTTCGTAGTAGGTATGATAGTTCGTGATAGGTATGATAGTTCGTAGTAGGTATGATAGTTCGTAGTAGGCATGATAGTTCGTAGTAGGTATGATAGTTCGTGGTAGGTATGATAGTTCGTGGTAGGTATGATAGTTCGTAGTAGGTATGATAGTTCGTAGTAGGTATGATAGTTCGTGGTAGGTATGATAGTTCGTAGTAGGTATGATAGTTCGTAGTAGGTATGATAGTTCGTGGTAGGTATGATAGTTCGTAGTAGGTATGATAGTTCGTAGTAGGTATGATAGTTCGTGGTAGGTATGATAGTTCGTGGTAGGTATGATAGTTCGTAGTAGGTATGGTAGTTCGTAGTAGATATGATAGTTCGTAGTAGGCATGATAGTTCGTAGTAGGTATGATAGTTCGTGGTAGGTATGATAGTTCGTGGTAGGTATGATAGTTCGTAGTAGGCATGATAGTTCGTAGTAGGTATGATAGTTCGTGGTAGGTATGATAGTTCGTGGTAGGTATGATAGTTCGTAGTAGGTATGATAGTTCGTAGTAGGTATGATAGTTCGTGGTAGGTATGATAGTTCGTAGTAGGTATGATAGTTCGTAGTAGGTATGATAGTTCGTGGTAGGTATGATAGTTCGTGGTAGGTATGGTAGTTCGTAGTAGATATGATAGTTCGTAGTAGGCATGATAGTTCGTAGTAGGTATGATAGTTCGTGGTAGGTATGATAGTTCGTGGTAGGTATGATAGTTCGTAGTAGGTATGATAGTTCGTAGTAGGTATGATAGTTCGTGGTAGGTATGATAGTTCGTAGTAGGTATGATAGTTCGTAGTAGGCATGATAGTTCGTAGAAGGTATGATAGTTCGTGGTAGGTATGATAGTTCGTGGTAGGTATGATAGTTCGTAGTAGGTATGATAGTTCGTAGTAGGTATGATAGTTCGTAGTAGGTAGGATAGTTCGTAGTAGGTAGGATAGTTCGTAGTAGGTAGGATAGTTCGTAGTAGGTAGGATAGTTCGTAGTAGGTATGATAGTTCGTAGTAGGTATGATAGTTCGTAGTAGGTAGGATAGTTCGTAGTAGGTATGATAGTTCGTAGTAGGCATGATAGTTCGTAGTAGGTATGATAGTTCGTGGTAGGTATGATAGTTCGGGGTAGGTATGATAGTTCGTAGTAGGTATGATAGTTCGTAGTAGGTATGATAGTTCGTAGTAGGTATGATAGTTCGTAGTAGGTATGATAGTTCGTGGTAGGTATGAGAGTTCGTGGTAGGTATGATAGTTTGTCAGGTTTGTTATCTTATTGTTTACACAAATATATTTGTATCAAACGCTGATAAAAATAGCTCAAATTTACGAGTAGCTTCAAGTTATTCCACTTTCCATACAGCTCTTTGAGTGGCTTCCACACCAGCCACATTTAAGTCTTAGTGGAAGTCTCCCGTTCTCTTCTTTTGCTTTAAAAATATTTGCTTTATTAACATTGTTAATATGTAGAAAACAAATAAACGAGCTTCAGTCTGAGTCTTAATCTTCTCTTGTATTTTATATTAATGCTAAATACCTGATTATTGTCAATCAAAAATCACAAGCGTATGCCTACGGACATAGTAGTGTCTAAAATCATTTTGCTCTCCCACACCAAAGAGTATTTTCATATTTTCTAATATTTATCTAAGGACATGTTCACAAATTCTGGACATATTAAAGAGCTAAATTAAAAAAGATGATTTTTGATGATTTTTTTCCTGACAGAGTCGCTTTAAACGAAATCGTTTTGCCGGTCAATAAACGCTATACAATGGTGAACAAACCTGTCAAGAGTAGAAAACTGATGTATGTCGAGCACGCGTCTTCTCAGAAAAGCGTTGGCCCAGCATTGAGCCAGCATTGGACACGGCGTCTCCCATCAAGGTGTCTCCGAATTCAGGCACCACCAGCATCCAATAAAGGAAGGGATTTTTCTGCGACTAGGGACCCGTTCTCCCTCCACCATGCATACACACAATAGGAGAGAAAACATCCTATTATACTGACATGCAAAGACAGCAGTAACTGCTTACTTTTCAAGTAAGCAGTTACTGCTGTTTGTCTTTGCACAACGGTCAGTATGCCAGTACTCGATGGCAGAAGAGAATCCTGCAGCTCAAAGTCAAACAGCAGTAACCGCTTACTTTTCAAGTAAGCAGTTACTGCTGTTTGTCTTCATGTCAGTTTAGCCGTCATCTGCGACTGTCGTCAGAATAGGGACGTGTGAAGAATCATTTCTTTATACAAATTACTTTACCATTCTGAGATCTGTTTTCAATTTTACAAAATATTACATCAGACAATGTAAGAAAACATATGCATGTATTATGCATGATTTTTAACGATTAGATGACCACCATTAAAATGTGTGTTTTTTTGTCAACAAGAAATAACTTTAAATTAAAATAATAACTTAAGTTTGCTTCCCATGGTTTAAATGTGTGTTATTATACTCGTGCCATACTTTTCCATGTTTTCCCACAGAGCTATCCGTTCATTAAAATGCGGTGAGGAATACATAGGCTTAAATAGAACTTGTGGCTGTAAAAAAGTCAATAATTTCAATAAAAAAGAGAAATTTGCTTGAGTAAAAAAGTAAAATAAAAATTATGATAAAACGACTGATGTCATAAACACGATAGATATGTATATTATTGTGTATTAATGTCTGTCAGTATGTGTTAATATTCACTTACAGACATATATTTATATAGAATAGAAAATATAAAAATAACCTTGTATAGTGCGTAAATCCTCTTGGTCCGAGCTCAGAGGCACGACAAACATAATTGGATTGAGATAATAGTATTATATACTGTCATAAAATCTCAATCTTTTTTTATTTCCTGATAACGCTTAAACAGTGGCAGATACACACCTACGGGTGCTTATTTATATCATGATATCGGCCTTAAAGAAAGATACAATTAAAAAACAAGATTGTCAAAAAATTGAAGATTGACAGAGAAAATCGCGATATTGTGTAATCACACTAGAATGACCTCAATCCAGATCGTCCTGATGTGTGTGACACCCTAGCACCAAATGGTGCTGAGAACGTGATATAATGGCTTTAGGATCTCAGTTTAGTGAGTTCTTTTTAGCCTACCAATTACATTCTGTAGTGCAATATGTCTTGATGGAAAGGAGGACTGGAACCTGGAAAGTAAAATTTGAATGTTTAATTTTTGCCCTGGGGGTCTAAGGGTTGAAAAGAGTTGAGACAAATCATTGCTATCTTCGTATATCCGGTCTCACTAACTGGATTCCAGAATTTTGCAGCTTTATTAGACTTTCCTTTATCTATGAATGTCTAGAAATCGTTTAATGTGAAAAGTGGGCTGCCTGCCCGACCGTTGAATAGAACATGTGTCAATTAAATCTACAGTGTGCTGAAGGCATCATTGGACGGTAGAGTACACATGCTACGTTGTCGGATCATTTAAAATGAATTTTGAATTGAGTTGAAAATGTCAGCTTCATCGGCTGAAATCTCGCAGAGAAAGAACTTTTTTAGATAAATCAAATCTATAGACTCGCTCAAATAGACAACACTAGCTGCAAATGAATGAAAAATAGTATATAACAATAATATTCTGAAGTTACTTGGTTCTATTTGTAATTATTAAATAGTAATTAGAGCTAGGCCTATTATTACTTCCATGTATAATTACATTTATTTGTCTAATTCACCTGCCCTTGGTAATATGTCCTTAATGACCCCCTGGTTGTGTCCTTCAGTACATCTTTTATGGATAACAGCTACACGTGTATAGTACACAAACAGGTATTAAATTAACATAAACCAAACAGAAATGCCCATTAGGGCTGAACCATTGCCATGTTCACCTGCATAGACATGTAATTATGACAATAAAATGTGCACCGGGACAAGTGCCGCACCAGATATATAGTGAAGCTGGGAAAGGGGGGGGGGGGTAAAATAATATTCTGTTATGGCAGACAATTAATCCGCATATATGTTTACATCTTTCACGTATTATGACTTTTTACAAGTCAGCATATCAATATTATTGAAACCGAAAAAATGGTTAGCAACACCGGCTTAAAAGCAGAAAAATATCAAGCACTTAAAATCCTGAATATTTCAAATTTCCACGCCCAGAAGGTTATTAGGTGGAGAGGTGAAGAGGTTAAGACTAAGGTGAACCTTGTATCCGCCATGTTATCTTAGTTAAATTCCCACCTACTTGAAGTTACGTCTCGCTACCGCGATCCACAACCTCAAGTTAGTGACAATTATTACTGGTATTTATTTGTTATGGTCGTTTTTAATCTGTTTTATTAGCTGGTTAAATCACAGTTATTGGGAATGAAATGAGTGTTTAAAATCAAGATTTGCAAATAATTGTTCTCAAACTAAACAAATATGAGTAAACTTGAAGTTGTGGGTCGCGGTAGCGAGACACATCTTAAAGTTTGTGAAAATTTGAATAAGATTACAGGAAAAGGATTAAACTACAGTCATCTCTATGTTATTATCTCAAGTGATCGCTATTCTTGTGCATAATTACTATATTTTTTATTCGACAATAAATACATTACTATGCTAGTAATTAATAGCTGATTGCCATAGACAAAGTTTAGTATATAATACAAAAAAACTTATATTCGAGTGAATAGACCTCTTGACAATTATATCTATTTTACTAATGCTATTTTATGTAAGAATCCTTATATGAGTGTGTTCGATTTAGTCGGTCCGCCGCAGAGCAGTCATGATTCGCTCATTAATGACCACGGCAGGGGTTGTCATGGAAATGGACCGTTGTTAAGGTAGCACGTGGCTCGTCCTCCATTAATCCAGGGTTGATCTGCGGACTCGATGGAAGACATCACTAATTACAGGATAATGACCTCAAGGTGTTATTCTCATTGATTTCACAATAATCTCATCGGGTTTTTTGCTACTATACCAATATGTTACACAAATCTGATTGCGTATTTACTACTAAACCAGATATATTCGTCACAAATGTTTTCCTGACCAGATTTATGCTGGTCAACATTTTTTTAAATCAAGCCTTTTAACCCTTTAACCGCCGGTGCCGAATTTATTCGTTTTTTCACTTAATTATTACAACATTCAGTACCGCCTTTTAAACATGTGAAAGACATAATGTGACATCAATCGGCACGATTTGAAAAGAGTTGACCTTCATTTTGGCAAATCTGCATAATTTTCACTTACTTGAAGTTGTGGATCGCGTCAGCGAGGCACAACTTCAAGTGGGTGAAAATTCCAATTGAATAATTTAGCGGTTAACGGGTTAGGTTTCAGAACATTAGCTCGTAACCCTTTCACTGCGGGGATCGTATTTAGACAGCAAAATCTGACGTCTATAGACGTCAGATTCTGACGTCTAAAGTTGATCCCCGCAGTGTAAAGAGTAAAATATTTCTAATGACCGTAGCCCCACAACATAGGTATTCCAATGAAGCGGAAAGAGCTAACTAAGACATTTATGCTGATTTCAAATTGAAAAAAGACATTTTACGTCTCCATGTTTCATATAAAAGAATTTCAGCGTTGTAAGGTTTAAAGTTTAAATTTAAGTGTTTATTCTTTAAGCCTCATAGAGAGGAATACAAGAAGGGTTGAGGTTCTGGTTAAGTTAAAAAATCCGAGACAAAAATTGGATTGGTCGGACACCCCTCCCCCCCCCCCCCCCCTCTAACCAATGTACACAAAAAAACACCCCCAAAAAATACTAGTTGGGGCTTTCTCGGATTTTTTAATTTTTTAATTTGATAAAACCCTTAGTCAGGTTAACTGGTGGTATTTTCAATTGAATATATCTTAGTCAAAATATGCCAGATGACGCATGCGTCGTCAGTACATGAAGTGTATCATAAGCCTTTGAGAGTAGAGAGACCCGCCATCTCAGAGTGGATCTGCTCAGGCAGAGATGGAGGTGCGCTAAAGCAATAGAATAAGTACATAAAGATTTTTGTAAAAGTATTTTAAAAGTAAAACGGTCCACAATGAATGAAATTATGTATGGTGAACTGGGACGTATACCATTGATAGTCCAGAGATATATTAGAACTGTGAAATATTGGCTAAAAATTTTAAATATAAAACAAACTCGTCTCACAAAAGTCCTATATAATGTACAATTTAATGCACTTACAAATAATCATACAATAGTAAATTGGGTAAGTAAAGTCAGGAATCTGCTTTGTTCATATGGTTTCGGTGAAGCTTGGTATAACCAAGGAGTTGGTGATGCAAATATATTTTTAGTGTTATTTAAACAGAGGGCCATTGATTTGTATCTTCACGACTGTTTTTTAAATTTGAAAAACTCAAACAAAGCTTTGCTGTACAGAAATATAAAGGTAAATATAAAGTTAACTCAATTAAGAACTCGTAATCATAAACTTCATGTAGAAACTGGTAGTTGGTGTAAACCTAGGTCAACACCGTTTGATGAACGTCTGTGTTTTATTTGTGACCGGGATGAACTAGAAGACGAATATTATTTTGTATTATGTTGTCCTGCATACACAGCACTAAGATTAAAATATATAAAAAAGTATTATTATCAATATCCTAGTATGTATAAATTTACAAAATTGTTAACAATAGAAAACAAAATTGTATTAAGAAAACTGGCAGCTTATGTATATTATGCTTTCAAAAAGAGAAACGAGATTGCTTATATTAATGACTGAAACATTCCAATCCACTGTTGTACTGTATTGTTTTATTTGTATTTGACATGTGCCTGACAGGCGATGTATTTGCCTTTGGTTAATAAACATTATTATTATGGTGCTAAAATAATCTGAAGTACAAAAATAACACTAAAATCAAGGCGCTTTATTAAATACAAAGATGGAGTCACATACGTGTTTTTTGTATTCAAATAAACCGATTGTATGTATTTGAATTTCAGGGAATGCTTTGGTTCAGAAAATGTGTACCAGCCGTGCATGCATGTGCCAATATATTTCCTGCGTGCCATACTATTGTGTAGCCTGAGCCTCCAATTGTGTAGTAAATTGTCTCGTTGTATTTCGATTTGTATTCGATCCCTGTATTCGATATAGACGATCGAATTTAATTTAACTATATCTCTTAATTTTGATCACTACCCAGCAAACACAAAGCATTTTTTTTATAATATTTGTACAATGTTGGCCCAACGTCGAAGCTGTTGGGCCAACGTTGTGCAAATGTTAAACAAATGTGTTGTGTTTACTGGGTAAGTTTAATTCCCATTTTTTTGGTATGTATATCATGTTATAAAAATGTGAATTGAACAATCACAATTATAAATTGTATTCTTTAAATATAGATTGAAATTCGATCTATACACATTATTCTGTTTATCGGTGTGACTCTTTAAATCATGTCTTATTCCCGTGGCTGAACATTCGCAGATAAATTAAGAGATAATTAAATTAGGTTTTTTAAATTAGTTTTGGTATTGTCATATTCTATTTTGAAGAAGACTAATTGTTTGGAAGACCTCCAGACAAATTAGAAACGGAAATAGTTACCATTGTCATCTCATCCACTACAAGACAATTTCGTTCTAAAACCCTTGGTTGTCGGAAAATGTCTGTTTTCAGGGATGGGAAATGATGCTTTAATGGAGACGTGAGGGCTTAAAAGGTTAAATCCTTAAAGCTCTACATTGTAAAATGTAATCTTTATCCAGTTGAAGTTGTGTCGCCCAGTCTGCACCCACAACTTCAATTGGGTGAAAATTACTTATTTAATGGTAACCCTTTGAGCCCTCACGATACATTTAAGCATAATTTTACATCCCTGAAAACATCCCTGAAATTCCTAGAACTAAGGGTTTTAGAGCAAAAATTTCAATGAAACTGGTTTACCAATACATGGTAATTTTCTGTAATTTTTAAACCACATCAAATCATCTTCATCCACTACAAGTGGAGAATTGCGACAGCAATTCGCGGCTTGTAGTGGATGAAGATGACTATGGTAAATTCAGGCTTGAAAGGGTTGATTGAGAAAAATATTTGCAAGTCTTGATGTCTAAACACATTTCCAATGTCAATGATCTCATCGGCTAATAAACGGATTAAAACGACTATTGTATCTAGCGGGTAAAGGGTCAATCTCAAGGTCAAGGACACATAATGACACAGAAGTATATTGAGTATAGAGAGGCGCATCGGACTAATTGTAATCTAACATGGTAATTCACTTCTGGATTTCACTTAATGTTGGCATCTTGTAGCATAATATTTTATCATTTATACGCATTTTTCTTATTACAATACTTGGTTGGCTTACAAGACGTTTCGTGTACTAGGCTGGCGAGAATGAGATTCTGTCTCTATTACATATGTTTGTTCTTTGCACTTGATATATCATAACATCAAATTTGTTTAAAACAAGTTAAATAACAAATAATTTATTTACCCTGAAGCCTTGATGATTTATAGGTACTCAGATATAGACTCCGAGGCATCAGGCGATGTAGAAGTGTTTTTAAATGAATAATTTAATTTAATTGGCTCTGTTATGAACATAAATATATTGACATCGTTGCAGTCGACTTGGCTGCATACCTTAACCTTCCAATTCTGAATCATTAATTTAACCCTTACAGCGCGGGGATCGACTTTAGACGTCCGAATCTGATGTCTGTAGACGTCAGATTCTGACGTCTAAAGTCAATCCCCGCGCTGTAAGAGTAAAAACAGTTTTACTGGTAGTAGACCCATAACATAGGTATTCAAATGAATCAGAAAAAGATGACTAAGACATTGATTGATGATTTCAAAAGACACTTTGGTCTCCATGGTTAATGCGGAAGTATTTCAGCGCTTAAAGGGTGGAATCTCCATCCACAGACCGGCTTCAGTGCTGAGATTGAGCTTGATGCCTTCTGCAATCAACATCAATGACATTGTGTTTTCAGAATCCTCATGATGTGAATTAACATAAAAAACCCAGGAAAACGCGAGCTTCTTGGTGCGTTTGGTGAGTATATGTTAATATATTCAAAATGGCCGCCAAAATAATTAAATTTGTGAACACATAGCCTATCTGTATATGAAGTGGGTGAAAATACAAAAACATTACTACATAGTTTCATGAGAATGTTCGTTCTAAAACCATTAGGTGTAGGCCCTATACTAAATAGGCTATACGAATATTGTGAGAGTATTGAGACCGTTCAAATCACTTCTTACAGACGTATTTTAGGTTTAGGTTCATGCACACCTAAGCAGCATTTATGGGAGAAATAGGAAAGTACCCAGTAGCATTGTATTATTATTCTCGCTGTATTAAATATTGGTTTAAAATTATATCTATGCCTGATCACATATAACATAATTAAATGCTTGTTATTCGATGTTGAAAGTTTTGGATGAGAGGTGTAGAATAACCTGGGCGTCTCATATCACATGTCTATTGGAAAGATATAGTTTTAGTTATGTGTGGATTAGTCAATGTGTTGGTGAGGTGGATGTATTTATGACATTTTTTAAAACAAAGCTACAGGAACATTTTAGGAATACATGGTTTACCGACGTTGGAAATACAAGTAAATTAGCAATTTATTCAACATTTAAAAGATTAAATTGGAATCAGAAAGGTATTTAAATTTTAAAATTATTAAGTCACATAGACATGCATTATCCAGGTTAAGATGTTCCAGTCATATGTTACAAATTGAGGTAGGACGACATAAAAACTTGTTAATGGCAGATAGATTGTGCGTTTTCTGTAAATAATTAGATATTATTGCTTTAGAAGATGAATATCATTTCTTATGTTATGTCTCGCCTATACAGATTTTCGATCGAATTATTTATTTATACAGAATACATCTTACAGCAATTTTATAGAAATACTAACAGAAACTGACGAAATTAAATAAAGAAATTAGCTACATTTGTATATCATGCAGAGAAATATTAACTTAACAAATATGTAATGATGTATTGATTTGTCCTCACAAATGTGTATTGTAAATTATTTTGAATATATGTAATGCATTTTATGTATGTATCTAACATGTGAGATTGTTTTGTACTATGGGCCCAAGGCCTTAAACAACAAATAAAATACTACTACCACTACTATACATTATCTGTATTTTTTTATTTAGGCTGAGCAGGTATAGGGCTAAGCTAGAATTTACTAAAAGGGTCAAATCATGTGAAATGCAGACATGAATTATTAGCTTGGTTTATATTAGGATCAATGCTATAAAGGCCTATCCACCTATATATTCTGTATTCTTTGCTCTGTGTCCTTGTCTTTGTTATTACAATGTGGAGATTAACTACCTATACTATTTGCGTCTTCCATTTGTCTGGTGACCTTCCTCAATAATAACTCTTCCTGAAAATAGAATGCTAATATAAAATGACACGTGTGATCCGAAGATGGGAATCAAAATAAAATAATCTCAAAACGACAATAATAAAAGCGTTATCATAGCGTCATGATAGTTGAAATAAGCAGTATCTGCTTACTTTACAAGTAAACAGATACTGCCTTTTGGATTTGCAGGGATTTTTTATCAAAGTGAGTGTTCTATTAAAAAAACCATTTAACTTTTTAATTTGAAAATTAGGTTCTATGGGCATATACTAAATTTTGTGCAATAATCTAAGCGCTATAGATCGTGGCATGTATGACGACTCCTTGAATTAAGAGAAATAGTTGTATTCTTTAAAGCATATTGCCAGCAACGTAGATAAGACTATATAACCCTTTCATCGCTAATCACCAATATGATCGTTTTTAATCTGTTTTATGAGAAGGGGAATGAAATGGGTTTTTAACCATTAAAGCGCTGAAACACTTTCGTATAAACCATGGAAACCAAAGGGGTTTTTTCAACTCGAAATTGTCATAAATGTCTTAGTCAGCTCTTTCCGATTCATTTGAATACCTATGTTATGGGTCTACGGCCATTAGAAATATTTTTACTACTACAGTGCGGGAATCGACTTTAGTCGTCAGAATCTGACGTCTACAGACGTCATATTCTGACGACTAAATTCGATCTCCGCGCTGTAAGAGTTAAGCATCAATATTTACACATCTTATGTATCGAATTTAACAAAATTTATATGAATGATTTTCACCCACTTTAAAATTGCGGGTTGCGACGGGAGCGAGACACGGCTTCAAGTGGTTAAAAAATTAAATAACCTAGGCCTAGTAGGCAGAGGGTTAATACAAAAATAAGGTATTAAAGCATAAGGTCTGAGTCACATAAACCAGGGTGAATTAATTTCGCTTTTTTCGGCACTGTGTATGTGTTAATTTGTTGCATGAGACCCTAAACTAATTCTGCACGCTCACTCACTCACTGCAAGTGCAATGTTCGAGTCGAACTCGGAGCCTCGGCCGCCGAGATTTAGAATCTAGGTTATAGTTATACCGTCAGCATTAAAATGTGTGATACTGAAAATACGGGTACACCGAGGAAAAAAACTAAAATTAGGGTAAATGTGTTCACAGCAGGACTGACTGTATACTCCACGTGGACTGTAGATACTTGACAGCCACATGCTGCCAGCTGTCTCCGTGGCGCAATCGGTTAGCGCGTTCGGCTGTTAACCGAAAGGTTGGTGGTTCAAGCCCACCCGGGGACGCAAAAATTTTTTCTTCGTATTTTTTTATCATTATTGCAAGGTACAAAGGCATCCTTTTTTCAGTGTAAAAATTACCCACTGTGATCTAGTAACGAAATATTGGAAAAAGAGTCCTATTATAACAATTTATAAGAAAAAATAACTGCAACAATTTGCCTCCATTCCCGTCCTCCCAGTGGCGGATCCAAAGGGGGAGGAGGGGATTTGGGGGTTGGGGGGTTTAAACCCCTCTCCCCCCTCAGAAAAAAAATCATCACCTTATTTAGAGGTTTCTTTATGATTTGATGATATACTGAGTGAGAAACACTGCCCAATATACCTTAGATTGCATGAGAAAACGTTTGGAAATCAAAAAATTCCCCTTTAGGCTATACAGTAAAATATATTTTAAATCAAATTTCAACACCCCCCCCCCCCACACACTGAAAAGCTAGATCCACCCCTGCCTCCTTTTGGCCTATATAAGAATATTATATTAGAAATAATGTAGGCCTATGGCTATAGGCTATGTAGGCCTATCCGCTTAATTTTCGTTAGGCCTACGAGGCTACGTAACTAACGTTAGCACTTTAAGAATAAAGTACATTACGTGATCATGCATTATGAACATAGATGGACCTACAAAAAATGAATAGGCCTATCTGAATATATTTTGACGAAACGCGAAGGGGCTGTTTAACAATTACGTAGGCCTAACGCTATTTTGAGAGATTTTTGACTCCCCCCCCCCCTTCGTAACGTTTTTGAACGTTGTGTTGACTACAGTCTGTAAGGTTTCGCTCAGCCCCCCCCCCCTCTCTCCTCTATGACTATTCGCCTATACGTAATAATAATTATTGTTGAACGACCCTCAAAAGTATATTTTTATCTTTCTCTTCCCAATACAGGGTTCAAGCCATTTTATAAAAAAGATATAGACCCCTATAGGATAATTTTTTTAGATAAAATATATTGGTTAATATTATTGGAGTGTTAATATAAATATATATCGAATATATTATAATATGAGGATTAGAGGAGTAGGCCTAAATATTTTACAAATTTGTATTTTATTAATACTATAGTTCTATGGATCATCGGGCTATTCATGTTTGAAAACATGCTTTTGGAAACAAAACATAGCATACACGGAGAGGAGATAATTAAAATAATATAGGCCTAGGAGAATCAAATAAATTCAATTTTGTAGGAAATATAAGAGATCTGGGACCGCTACCCATCGGGCCAATATCACATCTCAATCCAAATATATAAGTGTAATATGAAATGTCACGTTAAGGTTGTTGTAATGACCCTTATTACAATTAAAACAATACACACATGGCGTACAAGTAATGTCCCGTATAGATCCTAAGCTAAATGTATTATGTAAATATTTGTTTTTACTTTTGCATAATTTTATCTTTTGAATTTTACAATGGTGTTGCAAGTGATAAGATAATGCATGGTGTCACCAGCTGTTGCAATTCTATTGACATAATTAACCCTTTCAGGCCTGAATTTACCATCGTCATCTTCATCCACTACAAGTCGCGAATTGCTGTCGCAATTCGCGACTTGTAGTGGATGAAGATGATTTGATATGGTTTACAAATTAATAAAAATGCCATGTATGGTAAACAAGTTTCATGGGAATTTTCGATCTAAAACCCTCAGTTGTAATAAAATAAGTCTGTTTTCAGGGATGTAAAATGAAGCTTTAGTGCATCGTGAGGGCTTAAAGGGTTAAACATTTATGATGTAAACCAGAAGTTGGCAATCAGTAAAAGATTACAACTAAAATTGCCAGATTTGCCACTTTAATTGTCAAGAAAATAACGTTACTCATAGGAACCTGATTTCAACTGATCTGGGTGGGTACGTGATATGACCAAGGACCAATGACCAAAAAAAGTAAGGTGGGATAGGAATTGGGGAAACTTTTAATTAGAGAAAATCCAAACTGGTTGCCACCGGCACATATCGCCCCATAACTTTTGAACCACTTACCACAGAAATTTTTATATTTTGAAGGAGGTGAAATAAATCAGTTCAAAAAACTCCCTCCCCCCCCCCCCCACCAGTAATAGAATGGTGACCCCCTTAGTCTAATAGGCCTATTTTAATACATTAATGCAGATGTTCTAAATATGTCATTATAACAGCACATATATTGATCAGCATTTAACCTTGAGCGGACGTTGGATGAGTTGTGACGTTGTCAGTTTGAGTGAACCCAGACAGCCTATGACCTTCAAAACCACGGAGGTGAGAAAAATCACCGCATTAGAAGCGCCATCTGGTGTTTACTACAGGTACTACCATCTGCCATTGACCTCTTTGAAGTTCACAAGGTCGCTGAGCTGATCCAGACATCACAAAGCGTTGAAACAAAGATGTTTTAGTATCGGCCCAGCGTCGTAGACGCTGGGCCAGCATTAAACCAGCATTGCTTCAACGCCTTATGTTTGGGATGCTGCCGCTTCTCAGGCCTGTGTAGTTATTATAAAAACCCACGTATACAATGTGTATAAGGGGTCGGCTGATAAAAACTATGTTAGACAATGCAGTGGTAGATGATTAGGCATATAGCTAGGACTACGCGAATGAATGAATGAATGAATGAATGAATGAATGAATGAATGAATGAATGAATGAATGAATGAATGAATGAATGAAAGAAATGCAAGAGATAATAAAGGAAAGGGCGATTAAGGCTGAAAATAGCCTACGTAAGGTCGACAATATGCCTAAAGCGTTTTGGAATGTTTACTTCCTCCATAAATGTGATCGGCTGCAGATGTTCAAATCTGGTCTGAAAACCCATCTGTTTTCTAAATATTTTATGATTAAAATTTTAATCTGTGTGCTGAACTGGAACATCCGATCGATTGAGAAATGAATTTGGGTCACTGGTCACCAAAAAAACACAGTTTTCCATAATGAAGGGGCTACATGTACTCAACCCTGACGATCAACCAGCAAACTCGAATTAACATTTATATAACATTCCAGAATGATCACATCTCCATCATCTGCCGCTCAATCAGCTAATGAGGTTTATCAGGTCATAGCGACTTAAACGTGACCTAGATTTGACCTGATACGGGTCAGGGTGGGGGGGGGGGGGTGAAGATTAAGACTACGTTGAAATTCAAATCAATGACAGTGCTGATGAGGAAGGGGTAATTGATGAGAGGACCCCTGGTTGACCTGTGCGTGAACTTTATTTTCTCTGAAATGCGAGGTCAACTTATCATGCCATCTGGTGGCAGATACTTCACCGATTGCACGTCAGCCAACTCTACGTTACAGCAGGGAATATAGAAAAGACGTCTTTTCTAAATTCCCTGGTTAGAGCAAGGAATCTCAATAGGGAGCTATAGATTTCTTGGTTAGAGTAATGTGGTTGTATATATAACTTCTTTGGTTAGAGTTAACCCTTTGATCACTGAGCTAGTCAATTTAAATTTTCAGTGTTTCAGTGTTTCAAGAGCAAAGGCATATTTTACTATGAAAAGCTCGGTATCAGGGGTTATACAGGTGCTAATAAAACACAGAATGTCTACTGCAGTCGACATCAGTGTTTTAAGAGTTAACTAGGCTACAATCACAATCTTATTTAAGTTTCTACCAACTTAAGTTCAACAGTAGTAGCTTATGTATATGTAATAACCTCAACATTTTGACATGAGAGCTCAGTTTAATGAGAAAGCTATCAGAATTGGAGGACTTGTACTTGAACATATGATCAAATCTTTAATATGAAGATGGGAGCTATCTGACCAAAATTGTACAAATAATATTTTTCTTGCACTTAAATCAGCTCGGTACGAGCATGGGGATAGTAGAAGCCTTTATGCAGCAGTCAACGAATTCCCCGACACCCCCCACCGCGGAGCTATGTGGGGGATTTGCTTTTGGGTGTCCCAAAAACACAAAATCCCCACAACCAGGGGCACATTTTAAGTCAAAACCCCCTGATAACCCCCAGGTAAAACCCCACCCAACAGGGTAGGATAAATCTCCTGGTTTGTATTTATAAATGATTTCTATCAATAATAATCATTACGTGACGACAGACCTACCTCATTGCGTAACATTTAAATAAGCATTTTAAATTAATATTAGGACACAATTAAAATACAATTTGTAATCAACTAGGCTACTTAGTCTAGTAGGCCTATTTGGCCTACTTGGCTAACGTCCCTCACCTCGTGACATCACCTTGAACATGGCTGACGCCCCTCACACCACCTTGAACATGGCTGACGCCCCTCGCCCCCTGCCATCACATTGAACATGGCTGATGCCCCTCAACCCCTACCATCAGCTTGGATATGGCTGACGCCCCCCCCCCCCCATGCCATCACCTTGAACATGGCTGACACCCCTCCCATCACCTTGAACATGGCTGACGCCCCTCACCCCTCCCATCGGCTTGAACATGGCTTACGCCCCTAACCCCCTCCCCTTCCATCACCTTGAACATGGCTGACACTCCTCACATCACCTTGAACATGACTGACACCCCTGCACCCCCTCCCATCACCTTGAACATGGCTGACGCCCCTCACCCCCTCCCATCACCTTGAACATGGCTGACGCCCCTCACCCCCCTCCCATTACCTTGAACATGGCTGGCGCCCCTTTGCCTCTGCCATCACCTTAAACATGGCTGACGCCCCTCACCCCCGCCCCCCTTGTCATCACCTTTAACATGGCTGACGCCCCTCACCCCTATTACCTTAAACATGGCTGACGCCCCTCACCCCCCCTCCCATCACCTTAAACATGGCTGATGCCCCTCACTCCCACCCTCTTGTCATCACCTTGAACATGGCTGACGGCTATCACCTTGAACATGGCTGACGCCCCTCACCCCCCTTGTCATCACCTTGAACATGACTGACGGCCATCACCTTGAACATGGCTGACGCCCCTCACCCCCCTTGTCATCACCTTGAACATGACTGACGGCCATCACCTTGAACATGGCTGACGCCCCTCACCCCCCTTGTCATCACCTTGAACATGACTGACGGCCATCATCTTGAACATGGCTGACGCCCCTCACCCCTCCTATCACCTTCAACATTGCTGACGCCCCTCATCTCCCTGCAATCACCTTGAGCATGGCTGACACCCATCCCATCACCTTGAACATGGCTGGCGCCCCTGCACTCCCTCCCATCACCTTGAACATGGCTGACACCCCTCCCATCACCTTGAACATGGCTGACACCCCCTGCACCCCTTCCCATCACCTTGAACATATATGACTGTCGCACATCAACCCCCACTGAACTTGAACATGACAGCTTCAATGTTTTGTAAAATAAAACTTTTATTTTATAGCAGTCACTTGAATAGTCAGAAAGATTTTCAATATAGACAAATCCCGTGATTCCAATCTGGGGCAAAGCTTGAGAAAACCCCCACACCCCAGGGGCTTAAACAAACAGCAAACCTCCAGGTAACCCCCGTGGTAACCCCCAGGCTGCCCCGCGGTGGGGTGGGTCGGGGAATACATTGACTGCTGCATTACTCCTGCATGGTACCAAGGAAAATAAAATCATTGTAAACCGTGACAAAAAAAGTAGTAGCTGGTGAAGAGGTATTGTCAAACCGTTTTCATCTCAGTACGTATATTCATCAACTCAGGGTTCGTAATAGTGGTTGTCCGGTTGTCCAAGAAAACCAAAAATAGTCACGGACAACCAAATATGAATCTTCAGAACACTTTTTTGTGAAGAGGTATTGTCAAACCGTTTCCATCTCAGTACGTATAATTATCAACATAATTATGCATTTGGCATAGTTTTATTGTTTTAGATTTGATAAATCATCATTCTAATAGAATGGTCCATATATTAGGCTATATGATAGTGCTGAACCTATTATCAGAATTTGACCAGAACAGCAAACTATTTATTTTATCATTTCAATGAATAAAAAATTAATTTGGTCCAAATAGTTCATTCTAGGCATAAACACACACACGTATATATTCCTTCTAATGTGTTAACGTAAACATAACAAAATGTATGCTATAAGTGCCACAGTGAACATATAATATGGTTAAAGCCTTTCATTATCAACGTCAATTTCGTCATTGCGATACAATTCTATAATTGTATTATATTCACTTCTGATGATATTACCATTTTTGCGCCCATTTTGTACATAAAAATGAATTTAAAAATGTTTATTTGACACA
This sequence comes from Flabesymbios commensalis, assembly GCA_964017125.1. NCBI lineage: Eukaryota > Metazoa > Annelida > Polychaeta > Terebellida > Flabelligeridae > Flabesymbios > Flabesymbios commensalis. The sequence goes on from OZ024913.1 coordinate 4,267,594, forward strand.
TTATTTTATTCTTTCGCGCAAGCTAGATCCACATCCAGAATTTGCAAGGGAAGGGACGGATAGTATAGCTGTAATTACCAGTGAGAAAAAGTAGGGTGTGGACATTTTTGTTTGTTTGAATGAAGAATAAACTTTTTCTTTGTTCCAGAACAAAATAAGTTGGCCTCTTAATAAGCCCAATAACGCGATTTTTTTCTGTTGCAATATCCAATTAAAGGCGTTTGTGGATTTTTTTGATCAATTAGAAAAGCAAAAATGAAATAAAAAAAATTGCAAAAATATTTCCGATCCGGATTCAGGATCCAGATTACGCTCATTTATTTAGACGGAGGTTTGAAGTTTCTAAACATATTTATTTGGATTTCCAAGTAGCACAAGTGCTAATACATAGTTATTATATGTAGATATATATGTGGCCTACGTCTATAGCGTAACATTACATCATTTCTATGCGGTTTATGCATCATAAAATATATATATATATATATATATATATATATATATATATCCTTTCATATATATATATTTATTAGACAATCCAATTTTGTGAATGTTTATATGTTTTATAACTTGGGTTAGCAATTCCAATTTTAAATTAATGTCAAACAGAAACAAACAATTCATCAGCGCAGTGGTTAATGTGGACTGTGATCCAGCAGTGGTTAATGTGGGCTGTGATCCAGCAGTGGTTAATGTGGGCAGTGATCCAGCAGTGGTTAATGTGGATAGTGATCCAGCAGTGGTTAATGTGGGCAGTGATCCAGCAGTGGTTAATGTGGGCTGTGATCAAGCAGTGGTTAATGTGGGCAGTGATCCAGCAGTGTTTAATGTGGGCAGTGGTCCAGCAGTGGTTAATGTGGGAAGTGATCCAGCAGTGGTTAATGTGTATAGTGATCCAGCAGTGGTTAATGTGGGCAGTGGTCCAGCAGTGGTTAATGTGGGCAGTGATCCAGCACTGGTTAATGTGAGTAGTGATCCAGCAGTGGTTAATGTGGGCAGTGATCCAGCAGTGGTTAATGTGGGCAGTGATCCAGCAGTGGTTAATGTGGGCAGTGATCCAGCAGTGGTTAATGTGGATAGTAATCCAGCATCAACTCAGTGATCAGGCATTTAAAGGGTGGGCGCCGTCAGACTGCTTGGACTTGAGAGGTGGCCAGCTTGAGCGACGACAGAAGATGAACAAATCATAGTGCGAGGGCGGGAGTATAAATAGAAACGGGGATTGGCAAGGAGCTTTTTTCTGGAGCATCTTTGTCTGACAGATGTAGCGCCTTGTAAATCTACACCCACCCCCCCCCCCCTCCACGCATACACAGAAATAGGGACAGTGATTCAATGTTTTTTTAATGTTGGGCTGCCATCTGCGACGATTGACCAGCATTGAAACAGCATTCAACGTGTCAGACAATTGTCTAGAAAAACAGTACAGAATATGCCTATACGAGACAGTGATCCAATATTGTTTAAATGTTGGACGACTGTCTGTAACGTTGGCTCAGCCCTAAACAACATTGACTTAACATGTTTTCTGAGTATTCACCCACGGACGCATTCACTCCTCCCCAATGTTGTTTTAATGTTGAAACACCGTTGTAGACGCTTAAACAACATTAAAACAACATTTTGCCTATATCACTGCATGAACCAATTTTGCTTTAAAGTATTGTATCAACGTGTGTAGTCCTTGTGAGGTGTGCGCACGTGGGCACAGACTGGGATTCTATGCATACGGCGTCGTCCAGAAGGCGAGATGGGCTCAACTCAGCACATACCTATATGCAAATTATCTTATTTGAACTGTAAATGTCATGCTAGTGGAAGGTCACAGTGAGTAAGGGTAAAAGGGAGGTGCACCTCTTTTATAGTCTACTCAGCTTAGACCTTCCAGGTCTACGTCATGATAACAATCGTTGAATGAATGTCTGTTTAAAGTTGGTCCAACGTTTAGAACGAAGAACGCTAGGTGTTTGCTGTTTGCGTTGCCCTTAGCAACGTGATTTCGCTGAGCGCAAGTGCAGAGTGATCACGCATGCGCAGAATGGATCGCGCATGCGCACAACGGCCCATGCGGAACGAAAATGCATGTGGAACAAAAATGTAGTGACACCGGCAGCCAAAACAAGCGTAGGGCCACGTTGGAGGCCTACTCGATGGTGATTAGCTACCGTTCGAGGCCGTTGGAAGTTTTTATAAACCCGAGGCCAACACGTATCTGGTGTCATGCACTTTCGAGCAATTAAATTCAATAAACCACACATGTATCCAGATAGAAAATAGAATAATATGTTACTGGAGGTATCAGGTTTGAATCCTGGTCGTGCCGGATATTTGTCATCGTGCTCCAAACTGGTCAAAAGCATGGAGTGTACAGTGCTGCCTATGGTATTGTGCACTATAAAGAATCATTAAAGTCATTCGAAATAAGAGTAGGGCATTGTCCCGGTTTCTTTGTCACGATATTGTCATGATTGTGCAGAAAGCGACGTAAAGCAATATTTAATCACCCATGTCAGTATCGTCTTTTGTCTGCTACCCACGCCACAACTCAATATGAGTAAACAACCCTATTGATCAGGCGTGATAGAAACAATAACCTGACCAGGACTTTACTCGTGACCGCGGGGGGAGGGTATAGGCCAAACTCACTGTAGGCCTACTAGTTATAACGGGGGGGGGGGGTGATGACCATACTGTAATAGTCATGACCGAGGGGTGCAGAAGATTATTTTTAGACTTATTATTATTAGTAAGTCCTGAATAGCCCAGGTGTTCATACCTAGCTAGTTCTATTCACGAAGAATGTTGTACAGTCTTTCAATACTTATGTTTTATGTTCTGTAATCATTTTAAATGTTAATGTTAAATGTTTGATGGATATATAGTAAAATAGATCACTGGGCAATTATTTTGCTAGCCATAATGGATTTATGCGAATTCTGAAAGTACTTTTTTTCAGCTTGTTATCATTTAATAAAACTAGGTTCAGAAGTACAAAATAAACTTAATAAACTCCTCATAATGGCTTGTGCCGGGTTAATTATATGAAAAAATGGATAATTTCTAAGACTATTGGCGGCCATTTTGGATTCATGCGAATTCTGAAAGTGGGTTGTATGTATGAAGATTTCATCATCTAAAAGATTCACTTGTTTACTTTAAATGTCATTAAAATGTTCAAAATGGCTTGCTTAGCACTAGTTATAGAGAGGAACGTGTCGTATTCCAGACATTTGGCGGCCATATTGGATTTATGCAGATTTACATATTTCCCCAAGAGGCATTTTGGGGCATTTTAGTATACCCTTATGTCGGTCTAGAGACCTTTCTGTAATGCATTAAAAAACAGTTCTGTTAAGGGGGGGGGGGGGAGGCTTAGACCAATAAATTTTATTAAATTAAATCTAGTTTAGCTATAATTCTTAGAATTGGTAAAATTAGAATCTAGTGTTTAACCTCAACTGGAGGCGTTGAGACGAGGGTCGTAGGCCTGCAAATGTAGGCCTACGGTAACATGCCCCGTACGAATGTTTACATTCGGGTAAATACATCTCATGAAATTTCGACTATTTCTAAGAAAATGTATTGTAAGTTATACTAATAGACAGTCTTATAATAAAGCACTATTTAGCTGTCTTACATATAAGGCCTAGACATCTACATGTAGATAGGTTCCTGCGTGTCTTCTCTTCTTAAAAATAATTACTTTTTCACTTGAAATTTAATGACTTGCCTACTGAGAAAAATTAACAAATGAGTATTTATGTATAGCTTTTTGTCGTATTTTAAACGCAAAATAACAATTAGACCTGGAAACATGCTGCATGCACCTTCCGACAATAATGAAAGGTGATACAGCCTTCAAGGGTTTTCCCCAAAGCGTCAAAGCATGATGGTACCATGATGCTTTAAACTTTTACCCTGATGCTTCAGTAATTCCCATGATGCTTTTCCAAATGCCATGATGCTTCAGTAAAATCATTAAATGCTCTCCCCAAACTGGCATAGGCCTATTATCAAATGCTTAGTTTTTTTATTTTTCAGTCTACACATGGCTGCAACAGTGGTCATTCTAAAAACGGTATAGGCAATGTAAAGCTTAATAAATAAATGAAAGACAGACCTTATGTTTTTCATTAGGACCTTTCACTTTAATATTTTACAATGTCAGAAAAAATGAAATGTACCAGTGCAAACAATGGATACCAATTATTTCTATAAGTTACTAGAAGGTATATATACAAAGAAGTTTTCATATTATTTTTTTCAGGAGGAGGGTATACCTCCGGACCCAAGACTATGCGCGCCGCGCTGAAAACGAACCAACGGGGGCGGGGGCCCTAGGGTAGTGGTTAACACCGCTGCCTTTCACGCCAGAGCTCGGGGCTCGGTTCCCGGTCTCGGCGGTTTGAAAGAAACAAATAATGTTTTTTCCCCATCCACGTGTGAAAGTCAGTATTGTGGGGAGCCTCCGTGACCTAGAGGTAGCGTGCTCGGCCTCAGACCGCCAGGGCTCGAATTTCGAATCCTTTGTCTGGAGGACAGTGTCATCTCAATCATCTCACCATCTTCAAGAGGTTCTCCTGGCCCAGTTTAGCCTATAATATAGCCTATATATATATGCATAGAACATCCCAGACCATTTCATAGGAATAGGCTAGTTATCAGCTTATCAAGACACAGCCACAAACAAATTGAGTAGAGCTACAGATTTTGTACCTAAATGTTAAATGTTGGCCCACCCTCTACGACGTTAGCTCAACATTTGTCTTGTGTTGACTGTTTATTGTAAAAGTGAACTTACTATAATACCTTTAATCTTTTAGTATAGATTAAGCTTTTATGTTAGTTATCTCGATCCATATAGATCTTCAGAGGATCACCAGCCTCCCAAATCTGGTGGTCCTCTGCCGTTTCTGGGGGTCGTGTCAGACACAATATTAAACAAAATTGGGCAAGGACATTTTAGTGGCCTTCCAGACCACTGCTTCCCAGCAAACACAAAACATTTGCGTACTCTTTGTACAACGTCAGCCGAACGTCTTCGACGTTGGTCCACCATTGTACAAATGTTATGTCTATACAGATGTTTTGTGTTTACTGGGATGTAGTGACTGTGTTCTGAGCAGAGAGTCGATTATTTAGGCATGGTATGATCTATATGATTAGTAAACCAATACACCTGTATAATGCATAAATTTCCTCTATTTTAAACATTAGGGACGCACCATTTGATATCCGGGGGGGGGGGGGGAGGGGCTAGAAAAAAATTGAAAAAAATAGTTTGTCGCCACGAAAGTCAAAAAAAAAAAGTTTGTTGAAAATGTGGGCAGAAAAAAAAGATTGTTTGAAATTTATGAAAAATATGTTGACCAGAAAAAATATGGTTACCTACATAATAGGGAAAGCATACGACGAAAAAATTCTTTGACAAAACATAAAAAAAAATTGTGGGACATTGATTGCCAAAAAAAAGATTGTTTTCTCTCGGAGGTAAAAAAAAGTTTGCAAGCAACAAAAACTCTACCCCCCCCCCCAGATATCTGATGGTACGTCCCTTATTATTATCAAATATACACACATGTCTAGTTTCACATATTTGACCTATTGAAAAGTACTTCAGTTGAATTCCTTGACCTCAAAAATGGTAAATTCAGAAAAAATGGAAACATTGATTCAGTAGATATCAAAGCTTCCAAAAATGCATAGTTTTGCCCACGAAATATGAACGAAAATACACAGTGACAGCGACTAATGGGATAAAATCATATTTCTGATTACAATGTTGTATGTGTAATCAGGCTATACTACTGATTTTACAGTTTGAAATCTAAAATCATCAAATGCATCCCGTGGTCCTATTGGACCGGGGACTCCTGGTTCTCTGGTGGCTCAAACTTGTCTGGTTAACACGCTATATTGCACTATAATCTTCTGAATTTTTAAAAAATCCTTTCCCCCCCCCCTATTCAAAAATCCTTGGACAAATATTGACAGGGACAAACATTAACTCAACACTGACTCACTCAATGCTTACACACACTATTTCTACCTGAATATTTTTTAGTTTTTTGAAAAAGTAGTCCAATTATGACAAAATGAAGTTTTGGGGCTGTTTAATTAAAAACTACATTTATATTTTATTTTTTCACTACTTCATACGTCCACAAATCACTATAGGTATCATCAAAGTAATGTATGAGTGCTAAACATACGGTTCTTAGTGAGAGAAGGGACGATAATAAAGTGATATGGCATTTTCTGGACCCCCTTGGGCTTGTTACCACCCCTCCTCCTTCTACTGGGGCGATATGAGCATCCTGTTTTAATCTATTATGAGCATGGTGCTCATAATACCCCCATTAAAAGATATCTATATATGGAAAAAATAGCATGCTCATAATACCCTAAACTTATTATACAGTGTAATGAGAGGAAACCATTCCAACCAATTATATTTAATAAAAAAAACAATAATTCTGCTTTAATGGAACTTGGATCATATCAGGTACTCCTATTTGGTAAACTACTCATAAAATAAACAATTTCCTTTTTTATGGCAAAGTGCTCATATTAACCTGGGATATTACCTTATTGTCAAATGGTAATTAATTACGCATGCTCATATTCCGACACAACACATGCTCATATTTGCCACACATCTGCATGGGTAATATGAGTATGTTTTCAAAATTATGTTTTCTGAATTAATTATTTAATTATATTTCAATTAAGTTGTTTAATATTATGAATTACTGCATAATTGTACAAACATCCGATCAAATCAAATTTAAATTTCTTCACTCCATTTATTTGCCCAAAATAGGTAATTAAAGTTAAGGTGCTCATAATACCCCTCTTTACCCTAATATGATTATGAGACTCAATGGGTTTTTCATGTTTATAGAGGGCACTTTTCATACACATTATATCGACTGACTTTTAATCTACACAATTTTTTTCAATGACGTTTTCAGTGTAGTCTCTCGGGGAACATACAATCCTGCCATCATGACGGGGCTGATAAATCATAGGGTGTCCACCTTTTAGTCAGAAGGCCCGTTAGTCAGAAGGCCCATTAGACAGAAGGCCCTTTAGTCAGAAGGCCCTATAGTCAGAAAACCAGTAAATATGATTAGTCGGAAGGCCTGATTGTCAGAAGGCCTGTTAGTCAGAAAATAAGTAAGGATGATGAGTCAGAAGGCCCGTTTGTCAGAAGGCCTGTTAGTCAGAAAGTCAGATAATTACCTCATCGAAATCATCTCATTTGTGTACATTACTATGACCAATTATTTGTCTTTATTTATTCACTTGTGCTAGTAACAACGTCAGCACTTTCATAAGGGGGGCGTTAACAATAGGATACTCATTATGTTTTTAAACCTAATGTTGTTGAGGTATTTTCCAGCTTCAAATGGATGAAAAATACCCATTATAATTGGATTATTGCCAAGGTGCCTGTAAATAACAGTAAATTTTCCACATTATATCAACAAGATAGTATAACAATAATAATAATTATTGCCTATCGTAGGCAGTAATGTACATTCCATGTCTTTGAACAGTTTGGAACAATTTAAATATGAACAAGCTTCAAACGTGAGTACCTGTATTTTGAAAACTACTGAGTAAAAATGATCGAATAACAAGATACTGCTAATATATGATAATGAGATACACATTTTGCGCTGATCCTTATTAGCAGGATAATAATTTATACTGCAATCACATTATATAATAGTTCTCCCGTGCCTAGGTAAATTTCACTTTCTCGAATATGAACCAAGCCTTTTCACACAAGACAGTCGTCAAATAATGCTAGTTATCACAATATTTGGACAAACAATTTACTATTTATTCTGAGCAAAATGATACGTTTATCAACGCTTGACATTAATTCAACAGATGACTACAAACTCAACACCAGTTGAGAAATCTTGTGGGGTTTTCTCATGAAACATTTTCACATCTATTCCAGTAAAGTTTATATATGAAAAAAAGTATAGGGGCCTAGTGATGAAAAAAAGAAAGCGCACTCACTGCTGAAAATAACCCAACCAAGCAACCAACCAGTCATCAATAATGCTTTTTGATATAAATGTACGAAATACGAACCGCCAGTGAATTTTATCAAGATCATATCGACTTATTAACAATTAATAGGCGAAAGTATACACTAATGACCTAGAGACGCAACATTTGATCTATATGGGGTTCTACAGGTTTTATTCTGAGCTGTGCAGTTTGTTTGTGTATACTTCTTTCACATTATAATTGTCACAGCTATTTCTCCCTCAGACTATTTATTATCCTATCGGATTTTTTGAAAAACACTTGGACTCCATCAGAATTTTGTAGTATCTTTGAACAATTATTTCATGCACAACTCTCAACATTTTTTTATCAATAACTGGACAACAAGCGTTTTATTAATCAAAATAATATAGCCCACCCCCCCCCCCCCCTCCACATGCCCAGATATCAAATGGGGCATCCCCTAGCATTGTTCACTGCCCAATGAACACATTCTGACTAACGGACCTTCTGACTAACGGGCCTTCTGACTAAAAGGGTGTCACAAAATCATAGTACACATTGCCTACTTCTCTGTTGACCAATGAGATGCAGAAGATCTAGATCAGCTTTATTGGAGACTAATGAGCTTGATATTATGTCAAGTCTTCATGTATGTAAGTCACCAAGATGTAATAACATGTTTTTCACGCAGGCAAAAGCACCTTATCTTTATTGATATCAGGCCGGCTGATTGGATATAACTCAGATAATTATGTCTCGTGTAAAACACGCAGACTGTTAGTTTACCAGGGACACGTGCTTGGCGTAGATTGTTTTGGAAATGATACAATATATCCTCCTGGATATGAAAGGGTGTATCTGCCATTTTGTGATGTAACAGATAGGCCTACACCCTTTCTTATCCAAAGGGACGATAGTTATTTCAATCAATCAATCAATCAATCAATCAATCAATCAATCAATCAATCAATCAATCAATCAATCAATCAATTAATCAATCAATCAATCAATCAATCAATCAATCAATCAATCAATCAATCAATCAATCAATCAATCAATCAATCAATCAATCAATCAATCAATCAATCAATCAATCAATCAATCAATCAATCAATCAATCAATCAATTATTCAATCAATCAATCAATCAACCAATCAATCAATCAATCAATCAATCAATCAATCAATCAATCAATCAATCAATAAATAAATAAATCAATCAATCAATCAATCAATCAATCAATCAATTAATCAATCAATCAATCAATCAATCAATCAATCAATCAATCAATCAATCAATCAATCAATCAATCAATCAATCAATCAATCAATCAATCAATTTATCAATCAATCAATCAATCAATCAATCAATCAATCAATCAATCAATCAATCAATCAATCAATCAATCAATCAATCAATCAATCAATCAATCAATCAATCAATCAATCAATCAATCAATCAATCAATCAATTAATCAATCAATCAATCAATCAGTCATTCAGTCAGTCAGTCAGTCAGTCAGTCAATCAACCCTCCTTCATTTCAAGCACTCCATATAGGCCTAATATGCAGACTTAATCTGATATTTCTTGTGTTGAATTGATTTAAATATGATTGTTTTGAACCAAAGTTGGTTAATCAATAATGTTTTGCCAGCGTCGTAGACGGTGGGTCAAGATTGAGACAGCATTGGTTCGATGTGTCTTGCTGGCTGCATGGGGAATATCAAGGTTTGAAATAATAAAGGACGCTTAAGCAGCCGGTAATCTGGACCAATGCTGGGCCAATGCCACTAAAGCTGATATATATAATTCCAGTAGCGTATGATTCTCTTTGATTTCTCAGTCAGTAATAATTATTATTATCAACCAATTTTCCTGCAATTTTGCAAGGGTTATTTTCTAGTTAAAATCAAACAACCCTGAAAATTTGGGGTAATTATATTAAATATTTCTAAAGCTAGACCATTTTGACACGCAGTAAAATTAAAATTATGCCGTCCCTCTATAAGCGATTAAATTAACTGGGTTTTCAACCCAGAATTTCCTTAACTTCTGTGTTCAGGTCACATTGTTTGCCCAGCATTGATCTCATCTTGAGGGGCCGTTGCCATGTTTACCCAATGCTGGGCCAATGTCTCAAATGTTTGGCCATTATTGGCCCAGTGCCGGTCAATGTGGAGAAGTCTAAATAGCAGGTTGCAAATAATAAATGCGCCAGGTCTCCTGCCATTTTGTCCCGCCACGCCCGTCTGTCGTAGTCTGCCACGTGTTACCTCAAGACAAACAGGCGCCGACAAAATGGCCGCACATGTGCGCAGGAAAACAAGAATGGGACTAAAAAAACTGGCCAGATACAACACAAGCAAGCACGAGACGTTGGCCCGATGCTGGGCCAATGTTGGTCTGCCGTCTACGACGTCGGCCTAACATTGACCCAGCATTGGGCTTATGTCTCGTGCTTGCAGGGAAGGCACGGCTGAAATATTTCTTTTCTGGGAACAGCTGAAGTGCGCATGTGCGTGCGCATTTACATACGCCTGACTCTCCAAACCTGGCTTATCTTAACCAGCTGATGCTCCAGATCACCAGCATTCCCTTGCCGTGCTCTCAGAAACTTTAAATAATATCGTTACGAAAAGCCGACTTCCGGCTCATTTTTTTCTTATTTGTCGATAATACAGCTAAAAGTAGACAGATATATATAGACAATTTATTTGTATACAAATAAATTGTCTATATTTTTCTATTTACCATATTATTTCGTGGTGCCCCTAAACGCTTTATTTTTTTACCGCCACTTATATCTGTTTGCCAACAGAAATATATTTCATAAATATATAGCCCAAATTAAGTTTTCCTTGACAAGTTCAAAACAATAAATGTAATATAACAGTCTAAGAATATAGACCTGAATGAGACTCGTTTCTTGCAATACAAATTTGTTCCGGAATACATTTTTTACCACCACACAAATGATTTATGGCACTATTTAAATATAGGTCTGTATATATTTGTTTTTCTTTATCACCAGCTGTGCAAATAGGAAAAACAATTTGTAGTTTTATCAATCAAATAACTCGGTATTGATAAGCATTGCTACGCATACAAATTACAATCATCGCGTTGATATAAATGATTAACACTCAAGGTGTTGAAATATTTTTGTATAAACCAAAGTTTTTTCAATTTGAAATCTTCATAATGTCTTAATCAGCGCTTTCTGCTTCATTTGAATACCTATGTTATAGGTCTACAGCCATTATAAATCTTTTTATTCTTTCAGTGCGGGGATAGACTTTAGACGTCAGAATCTGACGTCTACTATCAAAATCTGTGCTGTGGTTTTCACTATGAGACATATATCGGTATCAACCCGTATCACACTCTGTGTTGTAGCTTGAACTGCAATGTAATAGCAGGTATGTCATATGTGAACTGATAGTGTGATAAAATACAAACTTTGTTCAGTATTCGTGCTTTATGGAAAATACAGCTTCCAATACAGAAGGTGTTCGTCTAAAGGCTCTCATCTTACTGATGAGACAGTGCTGTATTTCCCTATATCGCACTCAAATGAAAATAACGTATTTGTTAAATATCAAACACAATATTTGCTATTTCTGTCTTAATCAGCGCAGATTAAGTGGTAGTCATATGACTATGATAGTGATATTAATGTTAGTCGTATGGTCACCTACGTGTTGTGATCAATAAACAGTTAGTATAGCTTATAATGTACAGGTAAAGAATCATTATGAATTTATTGCACATTAATTGGCAAACTCCCACGCATTGACGTAAATAGATTAATCAGTCTGGTGACCATATCTTATATAGAGCTTGTTATTTGCATTATGCTTGTTGTTACGGCACTCTGGTGGCCATATTTTATATATAGCTTGTTATTCGCATTATTTAATACCGGTTGTTACGTCACTCTGGTGGCCATGTCTTATATTGTAGAACTGGTAATATTCGCGAGGTTTTGATTTTCGCGAATTTCGCGAGGAGGACAAATTCGCGAATTCAAAAATTTCGCGAAAATTATTTTTATAATAGCGCTCCTTAATTCTAAACTTCGTGAAAAATCCTAAAATATTTAAACACGCGATCTACAACATGTAGCTTGTTATTTTCATTATATAATACTGGCTGTTACGTGACTCTGATGGCCATATTTTATATATAGCTTGTTATTTTCATTATATAATACTGGCTGTTACGGCATTTTGGTGGCCATATTCTATAAATAGCTTGTTATTTATCTTATATAATACTGGCTGCTACGTGACTCTGATGGCCATATTTTATATATGGCTTGTTATTTTTCTTATTTAATACTGGTTGTTACGGCATTCTGGTGGCCATATTTTATATATAGCTTGTTATTTTCAATATATAATACTGGCTGTTACGTGACTCTGATGGCCATATTTTATATATAGCTTGTTATTTTCATTATACAAAACTGGCTGTTACGTGACTCTGATGGCCATATTTTATATATAGCTTGTTATTTATCTTATATAATACTGGCTGTTATGTCACTCTGATTGCCATATTTTATACATAGCTTGTTATTTATCTTATATAATACTGGCTGTTACGGCATTTTGGTGGCCATATTCTATAAATAGTTTGTTATTTTTCTTATATAATACTGGCTGTTACGTCACTCTGATTGCCATTTTTTATATATAGCTTGTTATTTTTCTTATATAATACTGGCTGTTACGTCACTCTGATTGCCATTTTTTATATATAGCTTGTTATTTTTCTTATATAATACTGGCTGTTACGTCACTCAGGTGGCCATATTTTATATATAGCTTTTTATATATAGTCATTTTCATTATATGATGCTGGTTGTTACGTCATGGGATGTGCTCAAAAACAATGTCATAACGTAGCAGTTCAATATGAAGTTATGTTGCATGATATTTGTGCGCCGCTGAGCTCGGTCGTCACTCTGTCTTGTAGTCAATGAACAGTTAACCCTGTCACCGCTAAGCACGACCACCCGGCAAACATGAGACGTTGGCCCAACGCTGGTTTACTGTTGGGTCAACGTCGTAGACGGTGGGCCAACAGTAAAACCAACGTTGGGCCAACGTCTCGTGTTTGCCGGGATAGGCCTATAGTCATGTTCAGTCCATTTTATTAGCCCAGCAAATCACTATTCGTGGGAACGAAGTGGGTGTTTTAACATCAAGATTTTCAAATGTTTAGTTTTAAATTAAACAAATATTAGTAAATAATGTCACCCACTTGAAGTTGTGGGTCGCGGTAGCGAGACACAACTCCTAGTGGGTGAAACATATTGATATTCTATTATTTAGCGATTTAACGGTTAAAATAACTGATAATGGATTGCTATGAATGATGGCAAACACTGATACATATTGGGTCACCTCCCACGCAAACTACAAATTACAAATTATCAGAAAAACATCACAAATTAAAGGGAATATAAGACCCGATAGCATTTTGTGAATCGGTCCTTCTTGAGCCTTAAAACGCTGAAATATTTTTGCATAAGACATGGAGACCAAAGGGTTTTTTCAATTTGAAATCATCATAAATGTCTTTGTTAGCCCTTTCTGATTTATTTGAATACCTGTGTTATGTATTTAGGCCATTATAAATAGTTTACTCTTTTAGTGCGGGGACCGACTTCAGACGTCAGAATTCTGACGTCTAAACAGGAAAAATTTTGTTTGAAAATTATTGATGAACGACTTAGATCTTCAAGGTCTGACTCGAACTTCATCCTTATCGTTGATGTATAAATATTTGGCTAACCAAATTCAAATATAATCTGCAAATGGCCAACATTGCCTATAGCGTTTTGCTACGCGACACTGAACATGTTTTTCTCTGTTAAAGTCGGCCACCTCTCTAAAAGCTTTAAAGGGATTAGCCCGACAAATACTTGTCGTCATAAAGTTAAATCTGAATTAATTTGTAAAAACATTCGCAATCAAACGGTTTTTATTCGATTTGAAATCATCATAAATGTCTTAGTTAGCTCTTTCCGATTCATTTGAATACCTACAGACGTCAGATTGTGACGACTAAAGTATATCCCCACACTCTAAGGGTTAAACTACTTGTTAAATATAATGGATATGCCCCTGATGCGTTTTCTTCAGAATTAAGCCTACTTTTGATCATTGACGTAAATTATCATATATTCGTCTTCTAAATTTATTCGTTGTAAAAATGCATCGCACATTTGTGAATGATAAACATGAGTCATGAGTGGAAGAAACTGAAAGCTTTGAGGTTGTATAAGCCATTATATCAGTCGGTGTGTTTAACGGCCAATTATAAAAAATCCCTCGCTTTACAAAAAGATAACATTTTGTAAGATGTGCATGAAAACATCTGACATTAATCACCACACTCTAAACAATATAGGCTCTTTAAGAAGAACCCTTCAGTACTATTACCATGCAACCCCAGGAGAACCCTGCAAGGGTTCTCATATGTTTGCATGGTAATAGTACTGAAGGGTTCCATCTAAAGAACCAATATTGTTTAGAGTGCATAGTGGCTATAAACAACATAATTTTTTCTCCGGTCTTTTAACACAATTTTTTTTAGATATGCGGAGGAGGCTACTCATTTCTATTCGTTATGCTAATATCTTAATTTTTGCCTAAATTTGTCCCCCTTATTCGCTGTCATTTGCGCCAGCTGAAGTAGAATGATTTAAAAATATATATTGCCCAAGCAACGCATTAAATAAATATGTGCTAAAATAGGCAATAATAAAAATAGGTAGTTTTTCAAAGAAAAAACCCTGCAATTACGATGACTTGTAAGGTGTGTAACCAGCTGACAATAATTACCATGGTTAACTGAAAAAGTAGCCAGGACATGTAGGAAGTCAACAGAAATATATATATTTCACAAAGGGATTAAATACGTTTTGTATTAATTAAGTCATACAAAACAGGTTTTCTTATATTTATATGTCTTGTTAGATGAACCAACCAGAGTTGTGTTTTAACTTTTGGATCCAATCGAAAATCCTTTGTATTTGTAGTGAAAATAAAAAAAAATAAAGTCAAATACCTTTTCGGTTAGCAAACAATTAACAAAAAAAGATGGCTGGCTTTTATTCATTAGGTTTATATACACAAATATATACAATAATCGTACAAATATGCAATTGTAAGTAGAATTGTGTACATCAAGATGTCGAATACAGGTGACCAGCACCCTAACTAAGTTCGACATCCAGGATAAATTTTATTTACACGGTAATTACATTTGAAAGTAAAATTAAATGAAAATATACTATACATAATTTTTGTTTCCGATTTGGCAAATCTAGATATCTTTTTCATCAACTGGAACATGTTTTTGCCATGTTTACAACTATTAACGTACTCCAAAAACAAGGTATGAATAAAACTAGATTTCTTACACCTGATGGTTTAGGAATAAATATTTTGATGAAACTCTTCTAACAATGTGTGGCAAATTTCGTCTATTCTCCCGCTTGTATAGTTGATGACAACATTTTAATGACAAATTAAGGTTTCAAAGGGTTAAAGGCGGCCCCGAGGGCTCATCCGGTCCTTGTCTGGCTCAGAACTGAGAGGTACTGGGCCGAATCCAGGTCGGGTTGCATATTTGTTGTCGAGTTTGTGCATGTACGGTGCTCCAAACTGTTCAAATGCCTGGAGTGTGCAGCCGGCCCTGATGGCTCATTTGGTCCTGTTTTGGCTCGAAACGCAGAGGTGCTGGGTTCGAAGTCGGGTTTGTGCATATGCGGTACTCTAAACTGTTCAAAGGCCCGGAGTGTGCAGTGCTGTCTATAGTAATGTGTGGTGTAAAGAACCCTTTACGTCGTTCGATAGAGTAGGGCATAGTTTCGAATTCGAGCTTCCTTCTGTCGCTATATTGCCATGATTGTGCAGAAAGCGACGTGAAGCAATATTTTATGCTGACGTTCAACTATAGGCGGTGTAATCAATACTGTCCCAGCGAGCACCAGACGCTGGTTTAAACTTACTTAAAATACAAAATGGCCGCCGTCTATTTGAAAAAAGTGTATATATCGACAAAAAACGGAAAACCCATATTAAAAAAATATACCAACATCTTTGAAAGTCACTATCAAGGGCTTTAACATAGATTCATAATGTTTTTTTTCTGCTAAATACGAAATGTACAACAAAGCACTAAGTTTGTATTTCATCCTTCCATTTGAACAATTTCCAACGTTTTTTAGTGAATACAAGCAGAACTTCTCGCTCATGTTAACCTTACATAGTATAAATCTTTGTTATCACTTTTCCATTTTCAAAGTCGATATATACACTTTTTTCAAATAGACGGCGGCCATTTTGTATTTTTGTCATTTTTCATATAATATAAGGTTTTTATTAGGGCCTAAATATAACTCTAATTTTGCTTGATGTCCATTATTTCGATACAGAGTCAAGTGAAAAAATCAATTGTTACAGGCGAAATGCACAAAATTACTTATTTTTTTAGAAAACAGATGGCGGCCATTTTGTATTTTGTCATTTCTCATATAATATGAGTTTTTTGTTAATACATGTATAGCTCTAATTTTGATTGATTTCCATTATTTCGATGCAGAGTCAAGTAAAAAAAATCAATTTCACAGGCAAAATGCACAAAATTACATATTCTTTAAAAAACATATGGCGGCCATTTTGTATTTGTGTCTCACCAAAATTGTGAGAAATTTAAAAGCACACATAACATCCAGGCTTATTTATAAGGATATCTATATTGAAAAACCGTGGCCTAAATGTGGATACATATAAAAAACGTTTGACGAAATGTTTTTTCCAGCGGGAGTTTTTTGTCGTGGATTTCGCTGATTTTTCAATTTAAATTATGCTTAGGCATACATGGAGCAATTAATATTTGATATAATGCAATGATGTATATACCACAAGAAGCGGAATTCAATTACCGTTAACATGGTATATAGCAGTTGCAGATCGGTTTACTAGAACAGAAATAACATACATCCAAGTAACCCTACCCCCTCATTTAAAACTGCGCGACGGTGTAAATAACATATTTAGGGTACCTCTATAAAGTCGTCAAAATAGGGTTTGCATTCCTATATTTTCAATGTTAACATTCGATTTCGTGTTCAGTATATCCCAGGGTTAAAAAAAAACTTAGTTTCGTTGAGATGTGGGGGGGGGGGGGGGTGCATGGTAGCCATATCTAGCCCATCGCCTAGAACCCCACACTGTAAGAGTTAATTCTATCCTGGTGAATGAAGGTGACGACCCAGTTTGACTGAGACCTGTGATTACCCAGGTAGACTAGAATTACACAGTGTAATCTACAGATTCTTGGCAGCAGTTGAAAGAGTTGTAAAACCTCAATGTGCATTTAGCTGTTAATATGTTGGCAGACTAAGACTTGGTGGTTGGCAACACTTCAATGGATGTTCCCGACTCCCTTAATTTGCCTGTGTGATCAACTATACTAAACACACACACTCTCCTCGTACAATGATGTGTCCACTTAAACATGATAAACAGTCATTTAATATAAGTGGATTACGTTGGTATAAGCCGTTTCTTGGATGAAATTATAACAATTTTACAACCATTGTACAACTTTCAAATTGTCTCCTTGTGATTATCTAGACTGAAAGACAGCCCTGTCACACACATTAACAGATGACACTGCTGAAGGAGTGTAGTGATTATCCCGCGGGCATAGGTTCCTAACCATCTTAGCCCATGTGTGCACAATAATGGCATAAAGCCGTTGATTTTTTTATTCAGCATTCATTTATTCATTCATTCATACGTTCGTTCGTTCGTTCGTTCGTTCGTTCGTTCATTCATTCATTCATTCATTCATTCATTCATTCATCCATCCATTTATTCATTCATTCATTATTCATTCGTTCAATATTTCATTCATTCATTTATTCGCTCGTTTGTTCATTCAGTGATTTATTCGTTCTCCCGTTCTGTCATCCATTCATTCATTTATCATTCATTCGTTCATTCATTCATTCGTTCATTCATTCATTCATTCATTCATTCATTCATTCATTCCTTCATTCATTCATTCATTCATTCATTCATTCATTCCATCATTCATTTATTCATTCATTCATTCATTAATTTATTCATTCATTCATTCATTCATTCTTTCATTCATTGGTTCTTTTATTCATTGATTCATTTATTAAATTATTCATTCATTCATTCATTCATGCATTCATTCATTCATTCATTCATTCATTCATTCATTCATTCATTCATTCATTCGTTTATTTATTCATTCATTCATTCATTCATTCATTCATTCATTCATTCATTCATCCATCATTCATTCATTCATTTTTTATTCCTTCGTTCATTCTTTATTTTATTCATTCATTTATTCATTCATTCATTCATTCATTCATTCATTAATTCATTCATTCATTTATTCATTTATTCATTCATTCATTCATTCATTCATTCAATTATTCATTCATTTATTCATTTGTTCATTTATTCATTCATTTATTTATTTTTCCAATTATCATTCATTCATTATTCATTCATTCATTCATTCATTCATTCATTCATTCATTCATTCATTCATTCATTCATTCATTCATTCATTCATTCATTTATTCATTCATTCATTCATTCATTCATTCATTCATTTATTCATTCATTCATTCATTCATTCATTCATTCATTCTTTCATTCATTCATTCATTCATTCATTCATTCATTCATTCATTCATTCATTCATTCATTCTTGCTCAAGAGCCCTATAAATCCCTGACATTGTCACCACAATAGTGTGACAATGGACAGCGACGAAATACCGTTACTAACAAACGTTTGTGTTTATAAATACTTAAGTAATGCACATGACATGCGTGTACGCCAACCCTTAAAGCCCTAGCTTATGGAATTAACCCTTGAAGATCCAGCTGATGTAATTTAAAGTTCTGAACTCCCAAGTTTAAGTAAATTCCATCGTCACCCACTTGAAGCTGTGTCTCGCTTTCCAGGTCACAACGTTGTCCTAATGGCATATAAATAATGGACCATTATAAAATGGGCGTTCCCGAAAACAAATCACTGACGGTAGACTGTCTATTATATAGTCACGTTTTAACACTTTTCCTGCTAATTGTTTTTATTTCAATGTTCATCCACTCCAGGTTGTGGCTCGCTACCGCGTGGATGAAAATTACTGATATTTGTTTAATTTGAGACCAAACATTTACAAATCTTGCTGTTTAAAAACCCATTTCATTCCCAATGACAGTGATTTGATCGACTAATAAAAATGGTTATAAACGACAATAGTCATGATCTCAGCAGGCAAAGGGTTAAATGGAGTATAAGGCGACAGAAACACATTTTGATTTTTACCATTAATTTCCTACTGGGCCTCACCTGTAACCTTCTAGGTGTAGTTGTATTATTGCTATAAAGGAAGTGATAACAGCCCGGCGTACTGACGACGTATGTTATTGTGGGAGATGTTTATGTTTATACGAAAGATTTATATTTTTAATTGGAAGGTGGAAATTGCGTAAGATCAGTTTTTGTCAAATGACAAATTATAAGTTTGTTTTGTTTCTATTTTTCAGTAATTTAAAGCTGGAATTGTTTTGAATGAACGAAACAACGAACCAACAAACCAACAAACCAACAAACCCACAAACCAGCAAACCAACAAATAAACAAACAGACAAATAAAATTAATTCATTCATTTATTCTTTAATTCTTTCATTCATTCATTCATTCATTCATTCATTCATTCATTCATTCATTCATTTATTCGTTCGTTCGTTCATTTATTCATTCATTCATTCGTTCATTCATTCATTCATTTATTCATTCATTCATTCATTAATTCATTCATTCATTCATTCATTCATCCATTCATTCGTTCATTTATTCATTCATTCATTTGTTCATTCATTCATTCATTCATTCATTCATTCATTCATTCATTCATTCATTCATTCATTCATCCATCCATTCATTCGTTCATTTATTCATTCATTCATTTGTTCATTCATTCATTCATTCATTTATTCATTCATTCATTCATTCATTCATTCATTCATTCATTCATTCATTCATTCATTCATTCATTCATTCATTCATTCATTCATTCATTCATTAAAACGTTTAGTTTCACTTTGATGGCCGTATTTTAGGTTGACCCTTTCAAGCCTGAATTCACCATTGTCATCTTCATCCACTACAAGCCGCGAATTGCTGTCGCAATTCTCGATTTGTATTGGATGAAAATGATTTGAAGTGGGTGTAAATTGCCATGTGTTGGTAACCAGTTTCATGGAAATTTTTATTATAAAATCCCTAGTTGTAGGGAAATTCAGTCTGTTTTCAGGGATGAAGAATGATGCTTTGATGCATCGTGAGGACTTATAGGGTTAAGTACCAATGTTTTAAATGAGAATGTAGTCGTGACTGCCTGGTATATTTCATCACGTGACATGACATGTACCTGGCTGCCGTCTGGTGAAATTGACATGATTCCTAATGGAAAACACGTAATTACGTATAACTTCCTGTTAAAACGGCTTTCTGCTTCGTGATGCGGGACTTTGAAATGATGTTGACTGCTAGCATGGGGCGCTGACCTACCCGAGTTTAAACGTCAGATTCTGACGTCTCAAGTTGATCCCCGCACTGAAAGAGTAGAATATTTATAATTGCTGTAGACCCATAACATAGGTATTCAAATGAAACTGATATATAGCATAGGAATATGAACATGGAAAAAAAAAATCTAAAAGATATTTGGGTGGATGTCGTGCTCGTATTACGTGTCCGTATAGTTATTCATTTATTTATTAGGCTTTATATACACAAATATATACAATAATAAAACCATGCATTATTGTAAACACAATTTTGTACATTATGATGTCAAATACAGGTGACCACCACACTTATTATGTTTGACATGCAGGATAAAATTATATATACATTTGAATTCAAGTTAAAGTGCAAAAGATAATTTGAATACACGTACTATATAAAATATATGTTTCCCGCGCCAAAATCAGAGATAAAATAGTTACATATTATTGTAAATAGTAAAAGGTAAAGGTGCAGGTTTATAGTCTGATATCAAGTCTGAAGACCTATCATCCGACTTTACATCTTACTCCCTGGTCACTGGACCTGTCCATTCGTCTGCTATTTCAACTCCACGGAGGGCATACAGTCCTGCAGCCATTTCGGCGCATTGAACTTATCGTACACATCGCCATCTCTGTCCTACCAGGTACTCATTTTTACCTGAGTCAAGTGAAGCATATGAGGGTGGAGTGCCTTGTTCTAAAATATCTACTGAGTAATCGAATTCTGTTTTAATTCTCTAGTACCCGTTCTTTGGTGAGACTGTGTTAATGTGATAATGATGGAGAGGACTGTGGCACAGTGGTTAGAGCATAGCGCTTGTCAATAGCCGTTGTCTGCGTGCGGGCTCGATACCCGCTTAGTGCATTTGCAGAGAAATAAAGTGTGTCTCCCCTCTCAACGCTGGGACATCGTTGTTTCGCTGTTGCGTCATTGGACAAGGCCCTTCACTCTCGCGTACTTCACCGCCCTCAGGTGTAAATGAGTACTTTGTCGGACAGAGATGTCAATGTGTACGAAATGGTTGCGACGCTGTTTGCTCAAATGTACAGGTCAGTGACCAAGGGTAAGGTGTGTTAATCAGGCGCTTAGAGCATAGCGTGTGCGTTAATAAATCGCTAGGACATTAGGCGTAACCACTACACCAGAACCCTTCATCTTGTAAATGACACAGATTTAGAAAACACGAGCTGTTAACCTAATGTTGTTTTAATGTTGGCCTAACATCTACAATTATTATTCGGCGTAACCACTACACCCCCTCCCCCCCTCCCCTGCCTCAATATTGCAAATGACATATCATGTCTGTTGACGGGTTCAGCGAAACGTGAAGTGTATTTAACCCCGGAAATGACCCGTGACATCTCCCAACATTCCCGACTTGTGTAAAATAGGCCGTCTCTTGTTTTACAGACAGCTGATGTGATTGGTCGTCACGGGGTCATGAGTAACACCGTCTGTCATTGGCTGATGATGACGCTCACCCCAAACGAGACCAATGTACTGATGATAGCCCAGCGTCCCTCACGGTGATTGACCCTCACAACGCTGGAATAATGCTGAATAAACCATGAAGACCAAAGGGTTTTTTTCAATTTTAGTGCGAGGATCGACTTTAGCCGTCAGCATCTGACGTCTATAGACGCCACATTCTGACGTATAAAACGTCTGAAAAGAGTTTAATCGCTCGTTCATTGGCTCGTGTTTGCTGGGTATGCATACAGGGCTTAATGGTGTGCATATACAGTGCTCCAAACTGTTCACAGGCCTGGAGTGTGCAGTGCTGACTATGGTACTGGGCACTGTATAAAGAACCCAAGATGCGATTCGATGACAGTAGGAAATAGTCCAGACTTCGCCATTGTCACTCACTCACTCACTCACTCACTCACTCACTCACTCACTCACTCACTCACTCACTCACTCACTCACTCACTCACTCACTCACTCACTCACTCACTCACTCACTCACTCACTCACTCACTCACTCACTCACTCACTCACTCACTCACTCACTCACTCACTCACTCACTCACTCACGCACTCATTAACTCACTCACCCACCCACTCACCACTCCCTCACTCACTCACTCACTCACTCACTCACTCACTCACTCACTCACTCACTCACTCACTCACTCACTCACTCACTCACTCACTCACTAACCACTCGCTCACTCACTCACACCACACTAACACACTCACTCATTCACCACTCGTTCACACTTACATGGTTTAATTTTCAGTTTTACACTACGTGGCGCTACATGTACAAGAACTTTATGAAGTTCTTGGTTAGTACGTGCATGGAGGCTAGCAGGCTAACTCTATATGGTACTTGACTTGTAACTGATAGTGATCGATCGAGTACTATATACTAAAAAGGATCTTGGACTAAATGTTAACCATTGTGCTGCTTATGAACAAGTTTATTACATAATGAGTAGTTTTTCATTCATTTGCCGGTGGATTTATTTGCCTGCTAATACCCGAACCTGTCCCAATGAACCGTCATTTTCAGCCAACCATCCGTGTCCGCCGTGCCATCACCCAAGCTAGCAATGTAATGATATAGAGCTCATTGCTTTTGCCAAACTCCGCCTCCTGCAATGATATGATAAACTGATAAAGAGCTCATTGATTTGATATGTCACACAAAACAACTCCTCTCAGTGTTGAGTGATTGGTGTCACCGTTATAACTTGCCAATGTTATGCGTTAAGTAATTGATGTCACCGTTATAATTTGACAATGTTATGCGTTAAGCGCTTAGTGTCACCATTATTTTGACAATGTTATGCGTTAAGTGCTTGGTGTCACCATTATTTTGACACTGTTATGCGTTAAGGGCTTGGTGTCAACGTTTTAATTTGAGACAATGTTATGCGTCAAGTGCTTGGTATCACCATTATTTTGACAATGTTATGCGTTAAGTGCTTGGTGTCACCATTATTTTGACACTGTTATGCGTTAAGGGCTTGGTGTCAACGTTTTAATTTGAGACAATGTTATGCGTCAAGTGCTTGGTATCACCATTATTTTGACAATGTTATGCGTTAAGTGCTTGATGTCACCATTATTTTGACAATGTTATGCGTTAAGTGCTTGGTATCACCATTATTTTAACAAAATTAAGCGTCAAGGGCTTTGTTGTCACCGTTATAAGTTAACAGTGGTGTGTAGATAGTGGGGAGATTATATATTTTTCAACTATGGCAAAACATGTTTCGCTGGACAATAAATACACTTCCGTAGTAGATTCTAGACCCTGTTGCTTGTAACATTTAATCAGTGGGCGATATTATATAAAAGGGGGGTTTGTCACATGATTACACACGTCACATGACCATACTGGTGATCCATATCCTACTGAACTGTTTGTTTTTATACTCAATTCATTTAAAGCTGCAATTGCTGACGAAATTCCTATCTTCAGATGACGAAAAAACTTACTATTTATGAAAAATAGACATATTCCTGAGCATGTAGAACAAAGTATTTCATCTGTATCAGTGTCTTGGAATCAGAGGTAAAGCGTATATATATATATACCGTTGTAGCACTACAAGTGTTAATACGGATGTAGGACTACAAAGGTTAAGTGCCATCACTCAGGTTATTAAGTAGACCAGCAGTGAGCCGCCATATTGACCTAGTTTTAGCACATTACTCCAGATTAGATGCCGCCAGGTTGACCTACTTCTTGTCACATGATCAGACATGATTAAGGTGTGCGAAACCAGACATATTCCCCCAGTTTTTGGTCATGACTAATTCACTTTAATGTGAAGTGCTGGCTGCCCAACAAACACCAGACGTTGTTATAGTGTTGAGTTAACATTGGACCATCGTCTGCGACGCTGGCCCAACGTTAACCCAAAACTTGTACTACGTCTTGTGCTTGCTGGCTGGCTGGTGTCGTCACCGCTGTCTGTATTCTGTGAAACGCAGGGACCGGAAACCCTTTTGAATGGCTACTTGGTTAAAAAAATGTTATATAAGACCCCCTCCCCCATACTTCATTGTATTAGTTAGATCGGTGAAAAGATTGAAGGTCAAGGCTATTGAGTTTCACAGAATCGCTTATATTTCAATAAATCGTGCTCCTGGGATCAAAATGGAGGGCTAGAGTTTTTAATTTGGACAGATTATATATTTCACTTCATTTTTTTCTTTTCACTTTTTTTTTACACTCTGCCTCAAGCAAAATATTTATTTTTTTAAGGGCAATTAAATTATGTTGCTCATAACCTTATATAATTATTTATTTCCAAGGTCTATAAGGGTTAAATAAATAATTACAACATGTCATTCAGACAATTATATATTTCACGAAACTTTAGTCTGAAATTTTTTTTTCAAATACTCCAGACTGATACAGATATACCTTTTCATAGTGTAAACCACTGTACAGAGTGTGATATGGGCTGATACAGATATAACTTCTCATAGTGTAAACCACTGTACAGAGTGTGATATGGGCTGATACAGATATACCTTCTCATAGTGTAAACCACTGTACAGAGTGTGATATGGGCTGATACAGATATACCTTCTCATAGTGTAAACCACTGTACAGAGTGTGATATGGGCTGATACAGATATATCTTCTCATAGTGTAAACCACAGTACAGAGTGTGATATGGGATGATACAGTTATACCTTCTCATAGTGTGAACCACTGTACAGAGTGTGATATAGGCTGATACAGTACCTTCTGATGGCGTAAACCACTGTACAGAGTGTGATATAGGCTGATACAGTACCTTCTGATGGTGTGAACCACTGTACAGAGTGTGGTATAGGCTGATACAGATATACCTTCTCATAGTGTAAACCACTGTACAGAGTGTGATATAGGCTGATACAGATATACCTTCTCATAGTGTAAACCACTGTACAGAGTGTGATATGGGCTGATACAGTACCTTCTGATGGTGTGAACCACTGTACAGAGTGTGATATGGGCTGATACAGATATACCTTCTCATAGTGTAAACCACTGCACAGAGTGTGATATAGGCTGATACAGTACCTTGTGGTAATGTAAACCACTGTACAGAGTGTGATATGGGCTGATACAGATATACCTTCTCATAGTGTAAACCACTGCACAGAGTGTGATATAGGCTGATACAGTACCTTGTGGTAATGTAAACCACTGTACAGAGTGTGATATGGGCTGATACAGATATACCTTCTCATAGTGTAAACCACAGTACAGAGGGTGATATAGGCTGATACAGATATATCTTCTCATAGTGTAAACCACAGTACAGAGTGTGATATGGGCTGATACAGTTATACCTTCTCATAGTGTAAACCACTGTACAGAGTGTGATATGGGCTGATACAGATATACCTTCTCATAGTGTAAACCACTGTACAGAGTGTGATATAGGCTGATACAGTACCTTCTGATGGTGTAAACCACTGTACAGAGTGTGATATAGGCTGATACAGATATACTTTCTGATGGTGTGAACCACAGTACAGAGTGTGATATAGGCTGATAGAGTACGTTCTGATGGTGTGAACCACTGTACAGAGTGTGATATAGGCTGATACAGTACCTTCTGATGGTGTAAACCACTGTACAGAGTGTGATATGGGCTGATACAGATATACCTTCTGATGGTGTAAACCACTGTACAGAGTGTGATATAGGCTGATAGAGTACGTTCTGATGGTGTGAACCACTGTACAGAGTGTGATATAGGCTGATACAGTACCTTCTGATGGTGTAAACCACTGTACAGAGTGTGATATAGGCTGATACAGTACCTTCTGATGGTGTAAACCACTGTACAGAGTGTGATATAGGCTGATACAGATATACCTTCTCATAGTGTAAACCACTGTACAGAGTGTGATATAGGCTGATACAGATACACTTTCTGATAGTGTAAACCACTGTACAGAGTGTGATATGGGCTGATACAGTACCTTCTGATGGCGTGAACCACTGAACAGAGTGTGATATAGGCTGATACACATATACCTTCTCATAGTGTAAACCACTGCACATAGTGTGATATAGGCTGATACAGATATACCTTCTGATGGTGTAAACCACTGTACAGAGTGTGATATGGGCTGATACAGATATACCTTCTCATAGTGTAAACCACTGTACAGAGTGTGATATGGGCTGATACAGATATACCTTCTGATGGTGTAAACCACTGTACAGAGTGTGATATAGGCTGATAGAGTACGTTCTGATGGTGTGAACCACTGTACAGAGTGTGATATAGGCTGATACAGTACCTTCTGATGGTGTAAACCACTGTACAGAGTGTGATATAGGCTGATACAGATATACCTTCTGATAAAGTAAACCACTGTACAGGGTGTGATATAGGCTGATACAGATACACTTTCTGATAGTGTAAACCACTGTACAGAGTGTGATATGGGCTGATACAGTACCTTCTGATGGCGTGAACCACTGAACAGAGTGTGATATAGGCTGATAGTGTACCTTCTGATGGTGTGAACCACAGTACAGAGTGTGATATAGGCTGATACAGATATACCTTCTCATAGTGTAAACCACTGTACAGAGTGTGATATAGGCTGATACAGTACCTTCTGATGGTGTGAACCACTGTACAGAGTGTGATATGGGCTGATACAGATATACCTTTTCATAGTGTAAACCACTGTACAGAGTGTGATATGGGCTGATACAGATATGCCTTCTCATAGTGTAAACCACAGTACAGAGTGTGATATAGGCTGATACAGTACCTTCTGATAATGTAAACCACTGTACAGAGTGTGATATGGGCTGATACAGATATACCTTCTCATAGTGTAAACCACAGTACAGAGTGTGATATAGGCTGATACAGTACTTTCTGATAGTGTAAACCACTGTACAGAGTGTGATATGGGCTGATACAGATATACCTTCTCCTAGTGTAAACCACAGTACAGAGTGTGATATGGGCTGATACAGATATACCTTCTCATAGTGTAAACCACAGTACAGAGTGTGATATAGGCTGATACAGATATACCTTCTCATAGTGTAAACCACAGTACAGAGTGCGATATGGGCTGATACAGATATACCTTCTCATAGTGTAAACCACAGTACAGAGTGTGATATGGGCTGATACAGATATACCTTCTCATAGTGTAAACCACTGTACAGAGTGTGATATAGGCTGATACAGTACCTTCTGATGGTGTAAACCACTGTACAGAGTGTGATATAGGCTGATACAGATATACCTTTTGATAGTGTAAACCACTGTACAGAGTGTGATATAGGCTGATACAGTACCTTCTGATGGTGTAAACCACTGTACAGAGTGTGATATGGGCTGATACAGATATACCTTCTGATAGTGTAAACCACTGTACAGAGTGTGATATGGGCTGATACAGATATAACTTTTGATCATGGAGATAGTAAAACCTTTACTACCTCAATGTTCTGATAGTGTAAACCACTTCACAGAGTGTGAGAAATGTTGCTCAGAATGGGGTCCTCAAATTGCTCTCAGTGAGTGTGGGCGTGAGATCACTCTCACACACTCACACCACACCCACTCTAAGACTAGAAGCCCTGCCCACTAATTAGTAAACAATATTACAAGTGCCTACGTCTGTTCAACCCTTGCTCTCCTGTTATATACGTGTTCAGGCAAATTAACCCATTAAAGCCCCACAATCCACCAAAGCATCACTTTGTATCTCTGAAGAATTTCCTACACCTGAGGATTTAGAACGATATTTTTCATGGAACTGTTTAAATATAATAACAAGATTTTTTCATTTACCACACACTTCAAGTCATCTTCATCCACTGCAAGTCGGGAATTGCGACAACAATCAGCGGCTTGTAGTGGATGAAGATGCAAATGGTAAATTAATGACAAACTGATTCATGACAAACTGATGAAATATAGTGTTACAGATGATCTGTTATACTGTTGATTTTATTTTGAAGATGTATAATATAGATCATTTTCTCGAATTACGTCAGCAATTTCCAGCGTGAAATGAATGAAAACTACCCGCTGTAGCTTCAGCAGCGTAGGGGTTAGTATCCCTTAATGGAAGGAGGTAACGCACTTGACCTCTGACCTCAACGTGTTTACGTTCTGAGCGCTAAAGAGAACACACATGTATTGACATATTAACCCGTGTGCTCAAATACACCGATTCATTCATTCATTCATTCATTCATTCATTCATTCATTCATTCATTCATTCATTCATTCATTCATTTATTCATTCATTCATTCATTCATTCATTCATTCATTCATTCATTCATTCATTCATTCATTCGTTCATTCATTCATTCATTCATTCATTCAATCAATCATTCATCCATCATTCATTCATTCATTCATTCATTCAATCATTCATTCATTCATTCATTCAATCATTTATTCATTCATTCATTCATTAATTAATTAATTAATTAATTCATTCATTCATTCATTCATACATTCATTCATTCATTTATTCATTCATTCATTCATTCATTCATTCATTCATTCATTCATTCATTCATTCATTCATTCATTCATTCATTCATTCATTTATTCATTCAATCATTCATTCGTTCGTTCGTTTATTCATTCATTCATTCATTTATTCATTCATTTATTCATTCATTCATTCATTCATTCATTCATTTATTCATTCATTCATTCATTCTTTCATTCATTCAATCATTCATTCATTCGTGTATTCATTCATTCATTCATTCATTCATTCATTCATTCATTCATTCATTCATTCATTCATTCATTCATTCATTTATTTATTTATTTATTTATTTATTCATTCATTCATTCATTCATTCATTCATTCATTCGTGTATTCATTCGTGTATTCATTCATTCATTCATTCATTCATTCACTCATTCATTCATTCATTCATTCATTCATTCATTCAATCATTTATTCATTCACTCATTCGTGTATTCATTCATTCATTCATTCATTCATTCATTCATTCATTCATTCATTCATTCATTCATTTATTCATTCATTCATTCGTATATTCATTCATTCATTCATTCATTCATTCATTCATTCATTTATTCATTCATTCATTCATTCATTCATTCATTCATTCATTCATTCATTCATTTATTCATTCATTCATTTATTCATTCGTGTATTCATTCATTCATTCATTCATTCATTTATTCATTCGTGTATTCATTCATTCATTCATTCATTCATTCATTCATTCATTCATTCATTCATTCATTCATTCATTCATTCATTCATTTAGTCATTCATTCATTCATTCATTCATTCATTCATTCATTCATTCATTCATTCATTCATTCATTCATTCTTTCATTCATTCATTCATTCATTCATTCATTCATTCATTCATTCATTCATTTATTCATTTATTCATTCGTGTATTCATTCATTCATTCATTCATTCATTCATTCATTCATTCATTCATTCATTCATTCATTCATTCATTCTTTCATTCATTTATTCATTCGTTCATTTATTCATTCATTCATTCATTTATTCATTCATTCGTGTATTCATCCACTCACTCACAGTGAATTTAAATTATATTAGAATGATGCCAATTCTTTACCATTTACCTTTTAATCACATGTGTCACATTTGCTCAGCATGTAGCATATTTCAAATGCATTTAATAGAAATTGTATGATTAAGTCAACGTCATTCATTTTTGTGCTGTAGCTTTGGAACTTTGAGCAGATGATGATATTTCAACGCTCTAAGGGACATTAGAATGGTATGTTACCTTGTGACCTTTTTTTGTTTGAATGCCTTTATTTGATCAATATTTTTTTCTAACTGTAAATAAAGCAGCAGATGTGGATAACAACGTAAATTTGGTCAGCCGACTAACCCTTTGATCGCCAAGCCCGACAATAGCGTCTTGTCCAGACCAGTCTGGATTCACACATTCATTCATTCATTCATTGATTTCATTCATTCATTCATTCATTCATTCATTCAATCAATCATTCATCCATCATTCATTCAATCAATCATTCATCCATCATTCATTCATTCATTCATTCATTCATTCATTCATTCAATCATTCATTCATTCATTCATTCAATCATTTATTCATTCATTCATTCATCAATTAATTAATTAATTCATTCATTCTTTCATTCATTCATTCGTTCGTTCGTTTATTTATTCATTAATTCATTCATACATTCATTCATTTATTCATTCATTCATTCATTCATTCGTTCATTCATTCAATCATTTATTCATTTATTCATTCGTGTATTCATTCATTCATTCATTCATTCATTCATTCTTGTATTTATTCATTTATTCATTTATTCATTCATTCATTCATTCATTCATTCATTCATTCATTTATTCATTCATTCATTCATTTATTTATTCATTCATTCATTCATTCATTCATTCATTCATTCATTCGTGTATTCATTCATTCATTCATTCATTCATTCATTCATTCATTCATTTATTCATTCATTCATTCAATCATTTATTCATTCATTCATTCGTGTATTCATTCATTCATTCATTCATTCATTCATTTATTCATTCATTCATTCATTCATTCGTATATTCATTCATTCATTTATTCATTCATTCATTCATTCATTCATTCATTCATTTATTTATTTATTCATTCATTCATTCATTCATTCATTCATTTATTCATTTATTCATTCATTCATTCATTTATTCATTCGTGTATTCATTCATTCATTCAATTATTCATTCATTCATTCATTCATTCATTCATTCATTTATTCATTCGTGTATTCATTCATTCATTCATTCATTCATTCATTCATGCATTCATTCATTCATTCATTCATTCATTCATTCATTCATTTATTTATTCATTCATTCATTCATTCATTCATTCATTTATTCATTCATTCATTTATTCATTTATTCATTCATTCATTCATTCATTCATTCATTCATTCATTCATTCATTCGTGTATTAATTCATTCATTCATTCATTCATTCATTCATTCATTCATTCATTCATTTATTTATTCGTGTATTCATTCATTTATTCATTCATTCATTCATTCATTCATTCATTTATTCATTTATTCATTCATTCATTCATTCATTCATTCATTCATTCATTCATTCATTTATTCATTCGTTCATTCATTCATTCATTCATTCATTCATTCATTCATTCGTGTATTCATCCACTCAGTCACAGTGAATTTAAATTATATTAGAATGATGCCAATTCTTTTCCATTTACCTTTTAATCACATGTGTCACATTTGCTCAGCATGTAGCATATTTCAAGTGCATTTAATAGAAATTGTATGATTAAGACAACGTCATTAATTTTTTTGCTGTAGCTTTGGAACGTTGAGCAGATGATGATATTTCAACGCTCTAAGGGACATTAAAATGGTATGTTACCTTATGACCTTTTTTTGTTTGAATGCCTTTATTTGATCAATATTTTTTTCTAACTGTAAATAAAGCAGCAGATGTGGATAACAACGTGAATTTGGTCAGCCGACTAACCCTTTCACCACCAAGCCCGACAATAGCGTCTTGTCCAGACCAGTTTGGATTCACGCAGACCGGATCTCCAGACTGCGTGCCGCAAGTCACATCACAGTGTGAAGATGGACAATACTAGTTCTTCATTTGTTTGATCAGCCGATTAAATCACTGATATTGGAATGAAATGTGTTTTTACACATTGAGATTTGCAAATATTTTGTATCAATATCAGTGATTTAATCGGCTGATCAAACTAATTAAGAACGACTTCAAGTGGGTGAAAATTACTCATATCTGTTTAATTTGATACCAAATATTTGCAAATCTCGATGTTCAAACACATATTTCATTCCAATACCAGTGATTTAATCGGCTCATAAAACAAATGATAAGATTAGCAAATATTTGGTATCAAATTAAACAGATACGAGT
Source organism: Flabesymbios commensalis (assembly GCA_964017125.1). NCBI lineage: Eukaryota > Metazoa > Annelida > Polychaeta > Terebellida > Flabelligeridae > Flabesymbios > Flabesymbios commensalis. The sequence continues at coordinate 4,300,222 of OZ024913.1, forward strand.
AATTTTCACCCACTTGAAATTGTGGATCGCGGCAGCGAGACACAACTTCAAGTGGGTGAAGGTTTATACAAGATAACTTAGCGGATAACGAGTTAAAGAGTCGTAAGTGTAATTGTGTAATGTGGCAGATACGACCTTATATCAAGTGGGAGATACGTTAATATGAACAAATGTAATTTTGCAAAGTGAAACGTCCACCCACCAGACGTGATACAGCACACATTATTAATACTACAAGACTAGGTGAATAGTGTATTTAGGAATATTAAAAACACGTCAGTAGAATTTTAAGCAGGACGAATTTTTATTTTTAAACCTGTTTTTTTTAAGTTAACCCAGGTGATTATCGTCAGCTGGTTACACATCTTAGATTACCGTAATTCAATTTTTTTTCTTAAACTACGTATTTTTTGTTATTGCCCAGTATAGCACAGATTTATGTAATGACTGATTTGTGTACTATTTTTTTCAAATTAGTGACAGCATTATTACAAGTGATACATATCAGCACAGAAGTGGTCAGAGCCATAAAGGGTAATTGCCTGCACACTTCTCACGAAACTGTTGTGTATTTCAATTTTCTATAATTTCTCAAACTCATTTTCATCCACCACAAGTCGAGAATTGCGGCAGCAGTTCGCTTTTTGTAGTTTGTAGTTTTTCTGAAGGTTTTCCCGCTTAAATCTCGGTTTGAATCGTAAATGGGAAAATATATTTGGCAGGTGTCTATTAATCACTCTATTTTTATAAATATAAATATATTTCCGCCATTTAAAGCTGGAAATTGCGTCAGCAATTCCCAATTCGCTTGAATAACAAATAGATGCAAGCAACTGAGCAATATTAGGGTTGGAGGCTGGTGGCCCAACAAATGCACCGATTCAATCTATTTCATTTCATCGTTTTTTTCACACATGCGTAAGGCGCAGTAATTGGCACTGCCGGGTGATTGAAAATAGGACTTAACCAATTGGAAAAATCCCGCGCAAATCTCCAGGTCGCGTCCCGCGTTTGCACATTTGGATGACCTCTCTGCCGGGAAGTGTGACCTTCAGTAAATATCATTAAAGGTCATTGTGCTCCACGTTGGCCCAATGTAGGTTTAATGTTGGGCAATAGTCTGCGACGCTTGCCCAGCATTAATCCAACGTTGGGTTGGCTTACAGAGAGGAAGCGGGGGCTCTGCACTAAATCAACACGGGAACAATGCATGCTACCCGTGACAAGGTCATCACAAAGTCATGACAAGTTTATGACAAGGTCAAATAACGTGGGGACCCAGCAAACGCGAGACGTTGACTCAATGCTGGGATAGTGCTGTGCCAGCGTTAAAGACGATGGGCCAACATTAACCCAGCATTGGATCAGTGTATCGTGTTTGCAGGGTATGAGCTAAACAGCCCAAGTAAACAAGAAACCACCCCCTGACCTGAAGAAAACACCCCCTGACCTCCCACACGGCGCCCAGGCGATGAACCAATGGCGGCTTAGTGTTAGGTATGCTGGCATCGGCTTCTTATCACTTTCAACGTCTCATGTTTGCTGGGAGACGACTAAAGTACTCGAATCATCAGACTGTGACCATGCAGATGACTAAATCACTCGGTTTCAAGGCTGTTTAATTCACTGTAGCGTCAGTTGTAGCTTTAAACAAGTCATTGCGTGTCAGGGTGTGATTGTTAAAGGGCTTCTTAAACCTACACATGGCTCATTTAGCAGAGAGGCGAACTTAATGAGGATATTTAACCTGTTACCGCCTAGAGCTCTTACCTCGATTATGGTCGATTTTATATGTTGATCTTTTTATCAGCACGTGTGTAAGGGGGGCACCATACAATGTCCTGGTGGGGGGGGGGGGGGGGAACTGAAGTCTTTTTAAAATAAATTTCGAGCTTTAATTTAATAATATACTTCAAGATTCGTAATCTATCGTTATTGAGCTCTTTCTTCGACCTCAGATACTACTACACATAAAAGGCAGTTACAATTGAGACACGCGACGCTAACCAATGCTGGTTTATAGAAGAATCACCGTCTGGTCAGGTGTTTAGAAGAATCACCGTCTGGTCAGGTGTTTGTTGTGATGGGTTCAAAAATTCGATAGACAACCCTTATTACATGGTCAGCAATAACTAAAATAAGAATAGATACGTAAATCCGAAATGATTAGAATAAGACTAGATTCGTAGATCCGAAATAATTAGAATAAGAATAGATTCGTAGATCCGAAATAATTAGAATAAGAATAGATTTGTAAATCCGAATTAACTAGAATAAAAATAGATTCGTAGATCCGAAATAATTAGAATAAGAATAGATTCGTAGATTCGAAATAATTAGAATAAAAATAGATTCGTGGATCCGAAATAATTAGAAAAAGAATAGATTTGTAAATCCGAATTAACTAAAAAATAGATTCGTAGATTTGAAATAATTAGAATAAGAACAGATTCGTAGATACGAAATATTCAGAGTAAGAATAGATTCGTAAATCCGAATTAACTAGAATAAGAATAGATTCGTAGATCCGAAATAATTTAAATAATAACAGATTCGTAGATCCGAAATTATCAGAATAAGAATAGATTCGTAAATCCGAATTAACTAGAATAAGAATAGATTCATAGATCCGAAATAATTAGAATAAGAATAGATTCGTAGATCCGAAATAATTGGAATAAGAATAGATTTGTAAATCCGAATTAACTAGAATAAAAATAGATTCGTAGATCCGAAATAATTAGAATAAGAATAGATTCGTAGATCCGAAATAATTAGAATAAAAATAGATTTGTAAATCCGAATTAACTAGAATAAAAATGGATTCGTAGATCCGAAATAATTAGAATAAGAATAGATTCGTAGATCCGAAATAATTAGAATAAGAATAGATTCGTCAATCCGAATTAACTAGAATAAAAATAGATTCGTAGATCCGAAATAATTGGAATAAGAATAGATTCGTAAATCCGAATTACCTAGAATAAGAATAGATTCGAAAATCCGAATTAACTAGAATAAGAATAGATTCATAGATCCGAAATAATTAGAATAAAAATAGATTCGTAGATCCGAAATAATTGGAATAAGAATAGATTCGTAAATCCGAATTACCTAGAATAAGAATAGATTCGTAAATCCGAATTACCTAGAATAAGAATAGATTCATAGATCCGAAATAATTGGAATAAGAGTAGATTCGTAGATCCGGAATAATTAGAATAAGAATAGATTCGTAGATCCGAAATAATTAGAATAAGAATAGATTTGTAAATCCGAATTAACTAGAATAAAAATAGATTCGTAGATCCGAAATAATTAGAAAAAGAATAGATTCTTAGATCCGAAATATTAGAATAAGAATAGATTCGTAAATACGACATAACTAGAATAAGAATGGATTCGTAAATCCGAAATAGCTGGAATAAGAATAGATTCGTAAATCCGAAATAACTAGAATAAGAAGAGATTCGTAAATCCGAATTAACTGGAATAAGAATAGATTCGTGAATCCAAAATAGCGAGAATAAGAATAGATTCGTAAAAACGAAATAACTGGAATAAGAATAGATTCATAAATCCGAATTAACTAGAATAAGAATAGATGCGTAAATACGAAATAACGAAAAAAATACGAATGTACTCATATGTAAAATTTTAATTTAAAACGTATGCAAATCTAGCAAGTGTAATTCTCATTTCTGTCTCAAATGTCCATGTTTGATTGAAAATAAACGGGTTACAGTGGTGTTAGTGCGTCAAGGGTTAATCTTAACTGGTGAACTATAAGTAGTCCACACCGCGCCATGGGGATCAAACTGACAACTACACACCATGGAGATCAAACAATAGACTGCTATAGGAACTAAGCGATTCCAATAAACGATCAATTATACATGAAATTAGCTGAATCTCGATTTAACCCTTACAGCCCTGATGGCGACTATAATCGTAACCCTTACAGCCCTGATGGCGACTATAATCGTTTTAGGCTGTTTAATTAGCTGATCAAATGCCTGTCATTTGGAATTCAATGGGTGTTTAAACGCAGATATGATATGCAAATACTTGATCTAAAATTAAACAAATATGAGTATTTGAAGTTATGGGTCGCTGTAGGGGGACACAACTTTAACTCTTACTGTGCGGGGATCGACTTTAGACGTAAGATTCTGACGTCTGTGGACGTCAGAATCTGACGTCTAAAGTCGATCCCCGCACTGTAAGAGTGAAAATATTTCTAATGGCCGTAGACCCATAACATAGGTATTCAAATGAATCAGAAAGAGCTAACTAAGACATTTATGATGATTTCTAATTGAAAAAAACCTTTTGGTCTTCATGGTTTTTAAAAAATAATCACCGCTTTAAGGGTTATAAGCGGGTGAAGCATTAAATTTAGATACCTTAGCGCGTTAAGGGTTAATTGTCTATTATTAGTCAGATTGATTCGCATAGCTACGGGTTTCTTTACTGAGGTGTGGCGGGGGGGGGGTGGGATGTGTACATGTACGTCATAATATACTACCAGGTCAGACAGGGACAAAACAAACAATAATATCATTTTAAAATAAGAAATGTAATGTACTTATTGCAATAACTATCGAGCTCTGTTTCGCGGTTGTGAGGCTTTGGTTCGCGGTTTGGAGAGGGCTGAGGGGATATTTTGAACATGTGCCTCATACATTATTAGCCCAATTCTAGGCACTCGTGCTTCTCCTTTGACCATAGGAAATGAAATGAAATAAATGAGGTTTTAGGTCACTTTTGTGCACATATCAGCTAAACAGCGCAATGAAAACCTCCTGAGGATGGTAAGATGACACTGCCCTCCAGACACAGGATTCGAAATTCGAGCCCGTTTTTTTCAATTTGAAATCATCATAAATGTCTTAGATATTTCTTTCCGATTTATTTGAATTCCTATGTTATGGGTCTACGAATATTATAAATATTTATATATAATAATGGGGGTTCGACTTTAGACGTCAGAAGCTGACGTCTGTTGTCGTCAGATTCGGACGTCTAAAGTCAATCCCCGCACTGTAAGGGTCAAATGAGTGTTGTATATGTTTTCATATCGCACTCAAATTAACACCGTATTTACAAGGGTTATAGTTAAATGTCTTACTAAGAGACGTAAGCGGTTAATTGATGCTGTCCCCGGCGTCCTAAAAGTGTTATATTGTCATCTGGTAAAAGGTCGTATCTGTCACTATGTGGAGGGGTAGATACGATCGTTTAACCCCTTAACCACAAGCCCGATTATATTAATCTTTTATTTTTTTATTAGCACATAAAATACAATTTTTAAACATGTAAAGATAAAACAAGACGTCAATCAGCAATATTTGAAATATGACTGAGTGAGTGAAAATTACAATTTAATAATTTGGCGGTTAAAGGGTTAATAGCGAGGTGAGGATGTATTTGAATTCTCCCAGAACAAATATAATGACAATTGCAAAAGACAATAGGGGTACACAATTCCTGCAAATATATTATTTGTCTGTGGCGAGTGCCTGTTGTGATGAAGATAAATGAATGGGGTTTAGGACCACACTTGTGCACATATAGGCTAAACTGAGCCAGGAGAACCTCTTGAGGATGGTGAAATGAGCAACTGTGCGCCTGTCAGGTTGCCAGAGAGAAATAGCTCCCAAAATTTCAAACATCCAGATGATTCTCTACCAGCACTGGTCAATCAGTTCAACAGTGATCTCAGCAAATTGCTAGATAAACACGCTCCCTTAACACCGAGAAGCTTGCCGATACTCCCTTTTTCTCCCTGGTATGACGACCAACTCATTGCTGCCAAACAGGAAAGAAGGCGCCGTGAATCTCAGTGGAGAATATCCAAACTGACAGTCCATCGACAACTATACATAGAACAACGGCAGTTGGTGATGAAGCTCCTAAGAGCTAAAAGAATGGAATTCTACGGGAACCAGGCGAAGGAGAATCCTTCTAATGCCAGGGTAATCTTTAGTACAGCCAATAAGCTTCTTCAAAGGAATATTGAAAAACCACTACCAAAACACAAATCGACCAGTGAATTGGCAAAAGAGTTCAGCGCCTTTTTACAAACAAGATCAGCACTACTCGCCAATGCCTCAGTAGTTCTCGTCAGGACACAGTTGATTCGCAACAGCCCACTGAACTATCACATGGAGCACCTTCTCTATCGAATTTCGGTGTCGTCGATGAGGAAGAGGTACGGAAGATCATCAGCACATCCCTACCTAAGTCCTGTAGCCTGGATCCACTACCAACATCTCTTCTCAAAGAAAATATTGACATCATTTTACCATCCATAACCAAGATCGTGAACAAGTCTATAACATCTGGCTGTTTCCCTTCAATCTAGTAGACAGCCCAAGTAACACCATTACTCAAGAAGAGCTCGCTGGATCCCGACACAATGAAGAACTATCGGCCTGTATCGAACTTGCCATTTGTGTCCAAGATAGTAGAGAAAATGGTGGCTTCGCGCCTTAACACACATATGGCTCAAAACTCCATTTTAGAGCCGTCACAGTCTGCTTACCGAAAACATCACAGTACGGAGACTGCCCTTCTCAGAGTCCAAAATGACATACTGCAGGCCATAGATAGGAAGAAATGTGTGATGCTGCTACTATTAGATCTTTCTGCCGCTTTTGACACCATTGACCACGAAATCCTATTGCAGCGTCTCAGAGTGAGCGGAGGTGTATGTGGCACAGCTTTGGCATGGTTTAGGTCTTACCTGAGTGGCAGGACACAGTCTGTGAAGATTCTCAACACCACATCAAAGCCTAGATTGCTCAGATACGGTGTGCCTCAAGGCTCTGTACTAGGGCCACTTCTGTTTACATTATACTCTGCGCCCATAGCAAGTATAGTGCGGCGGCATGGACTGATCGCTCACTTGTACGCGGACGGCACTCAGTTGTACATCGAGTTTGACCAGGATGATGCCGTAGATACCATCAAGCGGATTGAAGCCTGTGTTATGGAGATAAAGGAATGGATGGCAATGAATTGGCTAAAACTGAATGATGAAAAGACTCTCTCGTTGCTGTTACGGACACCTACAGTTGGACATCTCTCCAACATCAGCGATATTATCATTGGTGACAACAACATCACTCCATCTCCCTCAGCTCGCAACCTTGGTGCCATTTTCGATGAACATTTGACTATGGAGGCGCATGTCAACAGTGTTTGCCGATCTTCTTTTTTCCACCTGCACAACATCAGTAGCATTCGAAGAGTGTTGGATATGAAGACAACTGTCATCATTGTTCAGGCCCTAGTCATTTCCCGACTTGACTACTGCAACTCTCTGCTATGTGGACTCCCAACTATACTCATAAAGAGATTGCAGAGGGTGCAAAATGCAGCAGCTAGAGTGATAGCTAAAGCCGGCAGAAGGGACCATATCTCACCAATTCTCTTCAAACTTCATTGGCTACCGGTCGAATTCCGCATAAAGTACAAGATCCTGCTATTAACATATCGTGCTCTACATGGCCTCGCCCCAACTTACATCACAGAGCTGCTAGTGCCTTATACACCACCTAGAACACTGCGTTCGAGCACAGAGCAGCTTTTGGTAGTCCAAAAGTACAGACTTAAAAACTTCGGTGCCAGGAGTTTTGAAACTGCGGCTCCAGCACTCTGGAACAGTTTGGAGAGCCAGATCCGTCTGCAGAAAACCCTGACCTCTTTTAGAAGGTTGCTAAAAACTCACCTGTTTCGTCAAGCGTTTGGTGACCTCACGCAGTAATTGACTTTCTTTTCACTGTCTTTCGAATGTGAAGCGCTCTGAACAGCTTCCAGCTGGATACATGCGCTATACAAGATTTCATTCATTCATTCATTCATTCATTCAAATGAATGAGATAACACTGCCCTCCAGACACAGGATTCGAAAGTCGAGCCCTGGCGGTCTGAGGTCGAGCTCTTTACCTCTCGGTCACGGAGGCTCCCCACTATATTGAATCTTTGCGAGTGAGCGGGGGAGGAACATTTTGTTTCTTAGAAACTTGAAGGCCGGGGTTGGGCTCGAACCCACGATCTCCGACTTTCCAAGCAGGCAACTTTAACCACTGCACCAGGCCCCCTACCGCCAGTTGTGATGAAGGATTTTGACAACCATGACCACTGTTAAAAAATAATTCTTTGTTTTACACTTAGCCATTTTAGTTCAGAGAGCGGGTTAGATATGTGTGCCCTGAGGTGTATAATGCACCCGGAACTGACAAGTACGTCAACAATGCTAACTTCAAACAAATAATATAAATAGGAAATAACAAAATAGAAATGACTAATGCTGCATCTACAATGTTTAAAAATACTTTAAAACCGTTATTTGTTATTTGAAGATCGATTACACATTTTGCACTCGACAATCTTCAAATCCTCTAGCACAAAATCCTCCAGCACAGATCAAGGTATCAAGACGTAGGATGACCTGACATCACCTTATTTCTGCTCAGTCTGACCTGGCATGACCTTATTCCGACTCAAACTACCGACGCTGTCCCTTGACCTTTGGTCACGTGTCCACGCATTTCGGTCATGGTCAGGGGCATGTCTGTGAATGGTATTTATTTAAAATATTTAGTTTAACACGGAACAAAGGTTTTATGCTAACCCTCTCATCGCTGAGGAAGGTAATTATTTAACCCTTGCACTGCTAGATCCAAATAATTTATTTGAAGTTAATTAAATAATAAAACTGACATTTTAAACAATGGAATGTAAGAGATGCTCATTTATACATTCATTTTGTGATGTGTCTATTTTTTATAAATATAAATATTTTTCGTCATTTGAAGCTGAAAGTGTCGTCAAAAGTCCCAGATTTAACCGGTTCAAGCCTGAATTTAGTATGAGCAACTTCATCCACTGCAAGCCGCGAACTGCTGTCACAATTCTCGACTTGTAGTGGATGAAGAAACGTGTGGCAAATGAAAAAACAATATCATTATTATTAGAAAAGCACCATAAAATAATTCGTTCTAAGACCCATAGATGTAGGAGATTAGGTCATTTATCAAATATGCAAGATTTGTTGTTGCATCGTGAGGGTTTATGGGGTTTTAATTCACATTTTGTTCACTTGAAGTTGTATTTCGCCACCCACAACTGCAAGTAGGTTCAAACTCAGCTTCACCTTGATTACAAAACCTTTTGATGACCGACGTCAAAATCTGACCTCTGTATACGTCAGATTCATACGTCTGAAGTCGGTCTTCACACTGAAAAAGGAAAATATTTATAATGGCCGTAGACCTATACGAAAGATATTCAAATGAAGCGGAAACAGCAAACTATGCTATTCATGATGATTTCAAATATTTCAGCGTTTAATATTTCCTGTGTGTAAAGTCTATTTATCAGATTCTGTAAATCTGGTAATATTCGCGAGGAGGACAAATTCGCGAATTCAAAAATCTTGCGAAAATTATTATTATAATAGCGCTACTTAAGAAAAATGAAAATTCTAAAATTCTAAACGTCGTGAGAAGTCCCGAAATCAGAAATTTGCTAAAATTTAAGCACGCGAAAATGACTAGATCTACAGTATGTCACAAGGGTTCCTCTGTGGTACAGTATGGTGGGGGGGGGGGTGCAGTGATCTACTACACAGTTAATTAGAGGGGTCTATTACATGGCAGTCAGTATGTCAATCTGACATTTAATCACACACCCCTTTCATGTTAACTTGACTTTAATCACACACCCCTTTCATGTTCACTAACAAGCCTATTCAAACACAGGCGCCTTGACAAGTTCCTCTAATATTGCACAGAATGACAAGGTAGAAATTAGACCTGGCATAGTTTATGTTTTCAAGCATCACTGAGTTAACCTGACTTTTATAGCCAAGGAGGTTATATATATATAACATCCTTATATTAGTCAAGTCAAGGATATTACAACCCTATATACCTCATTAGTACTTTAACCCTTAAAGCGCTGAATTAATTTGCAAAAAAACATCGCAGAACATAGGGTTTTGTTCAATTGGAAATCATCATAAATGTCTTAATTAGCTCTTTCTGATTCATTTGAATACATATGTTATAGGTCTACCACCATCAGAAATATTTTTACTCTTACAGTGCGGGGATCTGTAGACGTCAGATTCTGACGACTTAAGTCGATCCCCGCGCTCTAAGGGTTAACTCTTAAGGTAGTGAAATGTTTTCCGCTTTATTTGAATACATTATGTGATGGCTCTATGGTCATTATAAATACTTTACTCTTTCAGTGCGGGGATCGATTTTAGACGTCAGATTCTGACATCTAAAGTCGATCCCGGCACTGAAAGGGTTAATTCAGCTTTGGGTGAGACATTTCAGCATCGATCCCAGCATTGAAAGGGTTAATTCAGCTTTGGGTAAGACATTTAGGCATTGATCCTAGCATTGAAAGGGTTATTTGAGCTTCGGGTAAGACATTCAGGCATCGATCCTAGCATTGAAAAGGTTAATTTAGCTTTGGGTAAGACATTTAGGCATTGATCCCAGCGCTGAAAGGGTTAATTCAGCTTTGAGTGAGACATTTAGGCATCGATTTCAGCACTGAAAGGGTTAATTCAGCTTTGGGTGATACATTTAGGCATCGATCCCAGCAATGAAAGGGTTAATTCAGCTTTGGGTGATACATTTAGGCGTCGATCCCAGCAATGAAAGGGTTAATTCAGCTTTGGGTAAGACATTTAGGCATTGATCCTAGCATTGAAAGGGTTAATTGAGCTTTGGGTAAGACATTTAGGCATCGATCCTAGCACTGAAAGGGTTAATTTAGCTTTGGGTAAGACATTTAGGCATTGATCCCAGCGCTGAAAGGGTTAATTCAGCTTTGGGTAGGACATTTAGGCATCGATCCCAGCGCTGAAAGGGTTAATTCAGCTTTGAGTGAGACATTTAGGCATCGATTCCAGCACTGAAAGGGTTAATTCAGCTTTGGGTAGGACATTTAGGCATCGATCCCAGCATTGAAAGGGTTAATTCAGCTTTGGGTGAGACATTTAGGCATCGATCCCAGCATTGAAAGGGTTAATTGAGCTTTGGGTGATACATTTAGGCATCGATCCCAGCAATGAAAGGGTTAATTCAGCTTTGGGTAAGACATTTAAGCATCGAAGACGGCTGGATCACCAAACGTCTCCAGTTTGCTAGGAATCTTTTGTGGGCATCGATTATGGGCTTTTAAACTTTAGCTAACCTGTTGAACGTTCTTTCCGTTAAGCACAACATGTTGAAACAATTCCGGGCTGATGCTGGCCAAACATCTCAGGTTATGCAGCCCAACATTGATGGTTCAACTTCATATTTTGCACAAACATAGATCTTGAACCACATGGGAGCCAATAGGCATTTAACATTACAACTCTGAAATATGTTTGTATACACCATGGAGACCAAAAGGTTTTCAATTTGAAATTATCATAAATGTCCTAATTAGCTCTTTCCGCTTCATTTAAATACCTATGTTATTAGTCTACCATGTCTACGGCCATTGTACATTTTTAATTATTTGAGCACGGGGATTGACTTTACACGTCAAAATCTGACGTCATTAGACGTCAGATTCCGACGTCTAAAGTCGGTCCCCGCACTGAATGGGTTAATTTTAACCTAATCTACTGGGAATCTGAGCAGATACTAGGTGGCACAGCATCGCAACTCAAATCGAGCAGCCACGGTGCGGGGGACGTGATGGTAAATTAGCTGAATATCTCTAAATTGCCAGACTGCTTGATACTATGTATGGTTTTACGTCACGTGTAGTGCGTACCAAGAAAATTGACTGAATATTTTGAGATAAGATTAGTTCTTTCTTCTCCTCTTGATATTAGCACCAGCTCAGACATGTTACGCAAAGACAAGGCCTTACGGAAGACAAGGCCAATGGTGGCGGATCAACTTCAATTGGGTGAAAAATTAAAATATTTCATCTAGCGTTTTAAGGATTCATCTTTAATTTATCTTCAAATTATATATAAAATATTCCGTATTTTGCAGAAATGCGACGAGGCGGCTTAACCCTTTCAACTCTCGATACATCAAAGCATCATTTCGTATCTATCAGAAGAATGACTTGATTTCCTAAAACCTAGAGGTTTTGGAATGACAATTTTTGTGGAACTGTTACAATAATAACGATATATTTTTAAATATTTCACCCACTTCAAATCATCTTCATCCACTACAAGTCGAGAATTGCGACAGCAATTCGCGGTTTGTAGTGGATGAAGATGACAAAAGTAAATTCAGGCTTGAAAGGGTTAAAATAGCGCGAGAGAATAAGATGACCCTTTAAGCGTTAAGTTATACAATTTAAATTTTCACCCACTTAAATTTGTGTCTCGCTACCGCGATCCACCAATTTCTAATGGGTGAAAAATACTCGTATTTAATTTGAGACCAAACCTTTGAAAAATATTGCTGTTAAAACATTCATTTCAATTCAAATAACAGTGACATGATGGGCCAATAAGTCAGATTAATAACAGTGAAATGATGGGCCAATAAGTCAGATTAATAACAGTGACATGATAGGCCAATAAGTCAGATTAATAACAGTGACATGATGGGCCAATAAGTCAGATTAATAACAGTGACATGATGGGCCAATAAGTCAGACTAATAACAGTGACATGATGGGCCAATAAGGCAGACTAATAACAGTGACATGATGGGCCAATAAGTCAGATTAATAACAGTGACATGATGGGCCAATAAGGCAGACTAATAACAGTGACATGATGGGCCAATAAGGCAGACTAATAACAGTGACATGATGGGCCAATCAGTCAGACTAATAACAATGACATGATGGGCCAATAAGGCAGACTAATAACAGTGACATGATGGGCCAATAAGGCAGACTAATAACAGTGACATGATGGGCCAATAAGTCAGATTAATAACAGTGACACGATGGGCCAATAAGGCAGACTAATAACAGTGACATGATGGGCCAATAAGGCAGACTAATAACAGTGACATGATAGGCCAATAAGTCAGACTAATAACAGTGACATGATAGGCCAATAAGTCAGATTAATAACAGTGACATGATGGGCCAATAAGTCAGATTAATAACAGTGACATGATGGGCCAATAAGGCAGATTAATAACAGTGACACGATGGGCCAATAAGGCAGACTAATAACAGTGACATGATGGGCCAATAAGTCAGACTAATAACAGTGACATGATAGGCCAATAAGTCAGACTAATAACAGTGACATGATGGGCCAATAAGTCAGATTAATAACAGTGACATGATGGGCCAATAAGTCAGATTAATAACAGTGACATGATGGGCCAATAAGTCAGATTAATAACAGTGACACGATGGGCCAATAAGGCAGACTAATAACAGTGACATGATGGGCCAATAAGGCAGACTAATAACAGTGACATGATAGGCCAATAAGTCAGACTAATAACAGTGACATGATAGGCCAATAAGTCAGATTAATAACAGTGACATGATGGGCCAATAAGTCAGACTAATAACAGTGACATGATGGGCCAATAAGTCAGATTAATAACAGTGACACGATGGGCCAATAAGGCAGACTAATAACAGTGACATGATGGGCTAATAAGTCAGATTAAAAACAGTGACATGATGGGCCAATAAGTCAGACTAATAACAGTGACATGATAGGCCAATAAGTCAGATTAATAACAGTGACATGATGGGCCAATAAGGCAGACTAATAACAGTGACATGATAGGCCAATAAGTCAGAATAATAACAGTGACATGATGGGCCAATAAGGCAGACTAATAACAGTGACATGATGGGCCAATAAGTCAGACTAATAAAAGTGATATGATGGGCCAATAAGTCAGATTAAAAACAGTGACATGATGGGCCAATAAGTCAGATTAATAAAAGTGACATGATGGGCCAATAAGTCAGATTAATAACAGTGACATGATAGGCCAATAAGTCAGATTAATAACAGTGACATGATAGGCCGATAAGTCAGACTAATAACAGTGACATGATGGGCCAATAAGGCAGACTAATAACAGTGACATGATGGGCCAATAAGCCAGATTAATAACAGTGACATGATGGGCCAATAAGTCAGATTAATAACAGTGACATGATGGGCCAATAAGTCAGATTAATAACAGTGACATGATGGGCCAATAAGTCAGACTAATAACAGTGACATGATGGGCCAATAAGTCAGACTGATAACAGTGACATGGTGGGCCAATAAGTCAGACTAATAACAGTGACATGATGGGCCAATAAGTCAGATTAATAACAGTGACATGATGGGCCAATAAGGCAGATTAATAACAGTGACATGATGGGCCAATAAGTAAGATTAATAACAGTGACATGATGGGCCAATAAGTCAGATTAATAACAGTGACATGATGGGCCAATAAGGCAGACTAATAACAGTGACATGATGGGCCAATAAGGCAGACTAATAACAGTGACATGATGGGCCAATAAGTCAGATTAATAACAGTGACATGAAGGGCCAATAAGTCAGACTAATAACAGTGACATGATGGGCCAATAAGTCAGATTAATAACAGTGACATGATGGGCCAATAAGGCAGACTAATAACAGTGCCATGATGGGCCAATAAGGCAGACTAATAAAAGTGACATGATGGGCCAATAAGTCAGATTAATAACAGTGACATGATGGGCCAATTAGTCAGACTAATAACAGTGACATGATGGGCCAATAAGTCAGACTAATAACAGTGACATGATGGGCCAATAAATCAGATTAATAACAGTGACATGATGGGCCAATAAGGCAGACTAATAACAGTGACATGATGGGCCAATAAGTCAGACTAATAACAGTGACATGATGGGCCAATAAGGCAGACTAATAACAGTGACATGATGGGCCAATAGGTCAGACTAATAACGACTATGGTTAGCCTCTAAACTGCTAAATAACCTAAAATTCAGCCACTTGAAGTTGTGTCTCGCTACCGCGATCCACAATTTCAAGTGCTTGAACAATTTTCGTGTTTGCTTAATTTGAGACCACACATTTGCAAATCTTGATGTATAAACACCCATTTCTTTCCGAATAACAGTGACTTGAACGGCTAATAAAGCGAATAAAAAACGACTGTAGTCGCGACTGTAGTCGTGCTTAAAGAGTTAATTCATCATTAATTTTATTGCGTGAATAAACGAGAGGGAGGGTTAAATAGTGTGATCAGCGGATCAGACTGTCTGGGTCTAAGTGGATTCAGCTAAGCTGAAATAGTGTGATCAGCGGATCAGACTGTCTGGGTCTAAGTGGATTAAACGAGAGGGAGGGTTATAATAGAGTGATCAGCGGATCAGACTGTCTGGGTCTAAGTGGATTCAGCTAAGCTGATCTAACATAAAACATACCTTCACCTTAAACTATGACCTTGACGAACTTTAGAAAATGCATCGAGAATAACAAGAGACCTCAACATTTTCAGGGATGGCCTGCGAGTACATTTTTCATTTATTTAGAGTAAAATAGCTGTAGGCCTTTTTATTATTTTGGATAATCCAATAATTCAATATTAGAGATGTCTATTTTGTATAAATAATATTATTTTTCATTCATTTGAAGCTGGAAATTGCGTTAGCAATTCCAGCTACAAATGAATGAAAAATACTCACAAACAATTCCGCAGCGCACATAACTTTATTTTCAAAGGATTATTGTTGGTCATCTTAGTTAGTAAAGAGCGGTTTCAAACACTTTTTGGT
Organism: Flabesymbios commensalis; assembly: GCA_964017125.1. Taxonomy (NCBI): domain Eukaryota; kingdom Metazoa; phylum Annelida; class Polychaeta; order Terebellida; family Flabelligeridae; genus Flabesymbios; species Flabesymbios commensalis. The sequence goes on from OZ024913.1 coordinate 4,315,981, forward strand.
GATAAATACTGATGTTTTTGTCACGTTAGGTTTTGAAAAGTGGATGAGGACTTACGTTTCTTTTCCCCTGGAAAGCGTGATATATATATGCAAACTAACATCCTGGATTAAACAAAGATCGTCAGTAGCTAATATATTTTTAATGTTTCTTCTGTTGGTGGACTGTCAAATGGGTGCAAGTATTTTAATCTGAGGTCGTGATATACAGGGCATTGTAATAGAAGATGTAGCTCATCTTCTTCTTCTTCTATACAAAGAGGACATATAAATGATTCGTCAACTATAAACCTGCATCTATTGGTAAAGTGTGTATATGAGTGTATTCCAGCAAACACGAGAAGTTGAAACAGTGCTGGTTTAATGTTGGCCCATCGTCTACGACGCTGGCCCAACACCAAACCAGCACTGTTTCCACGTCTGGTGTATGCTGGGATATGACTTGTTTACATGGCTTACATTAGTTTGTTTATCTCTCTGTGTTGTCCCTGTGTGACCTGGGCTTCACCACCTGAGTCACCCCCCCCCCCCCCCTCACCTGTCCGCACCCCCAGGTTAATTGTTTCTGTATTTCGCCCTCAGGTACCATTAGCCGCCCCTAGCAAACACGGGCACATCTTCATACGTTTGGTGTAACCCTGAATCCCCTAGAGAAATTATGTCGATTACAGTAGCATCTATGTGTGTTTATTAACAATAATTTATTGTGTAAATACTGATACAAATCTAAGTAATTTTCACTGACTTCAAGTTGTGAATCGCAATGGGTGGGACACGGCTTCAAAGTACTGAACATATAAATTCTATAGTGCAGAGGGTCGGTCGTCTTGGCACACATATACTTTCATGCAAGTTTTATGATTTTTTATTATTATATATGTGTATTTTATTGTACATATGTAACTGTATTCCTTTGCATGCAAATAAATAAATGAATAAATATTGAGCTCTAAGGGTCGAGCACGCAGCTATTGAGTTGCCAAGGGCGGCATAGGGCTGCTAATGTCATATCAGTCATCTCACCATCCTCAAGAGGTTCTCCTGGCCCAGTTTAGTCTATATTTGCATAAAGATAGCCTAAAACCTAATTCATTCATTCATTCACATTGAGCTCTAAGGGTCGGTTGAAGCCAAACATTTGGAAATCTTTATGTTTAAGAACTCATTTCATTCCCAAAAATTGAGATTTAAATCGCAAATTAAACAAATTTAAAATGCCTATCGCCGTGCTTAGTGATTTAAAGGTTAGGCAAATAATTTTCTTAAAGATCTCTCTATTTTTTAGCAATATAAATATTTTTCGACATTCATTTGAAGCTTGAATTTGCGTTAGCAATTCCAGCTTTAAATGAATAAAAAATGGAGATAAACAATTCAACAGCAAAAGTGTAAATCTAATGTTTAATATAAGACATCTTCGAAAACGTGTTATTCTTCATAGGTAATAGACGTGGCGTCATTAACCCTTTCAGCGCGTGGACCGACTTTAGACCTCAGAATCTGACGTCTGTGGATGTCAGATTCTGACGTCTGAAGTAGATCCGATGTGACGTGCGGTAGGAGGCAATAATTGGCCTGATCCCCTGACTAGGTCTCTGTGTAACATACAAAATAGTGTATACATGTAAAGTGGAAGTATAATCATGATAATACATGTATTGCGGATAATATGATAAAAAACATTAATCTGAGTTAATTAAAGTCTGTTGTAATGTTTTCTTAAAATCATTAAACGTATGAATATTTCTGACGAGGTCTGGTAAATTATTCTACATAATAGCACCAGTATGTCGTAAAGATACTTTGTGAGCTTTAGGTAAAAAAAATGTAAAAGGAAACTGGTAGTAGAATTAATTAAACTAGCTACTGTGAATTAATCAAACTAACAGTGAATAAAAAGTGAAATATATTCTCCGTCATTTCTTCAAACTGAACCGTAACCATAGTAACTGTCCAGGAATATTTTCCTCGTGAATGTAGTTGATGGCGTCGCCCCGCATCTGTTTCACGTGTCTCTCTATTTACTCATCTCTCCACTCACCTCTCTACTCTAGCGAAAACACGTTTATAGCTTTAGGGCAGTCTCACCAAATCCTACAAGTCAATGCAAGTCAACAATGTCTATTTTTCATAAATAGAGATTTTTTTCGTACTTTGAAGCTGGAAATGGTGCTAGCAATTCCAGCTGAATTGAAAATGACAAAATAGAAACGGAGCTTTCAACAGAACTTTAGAACAGTGAGTGAATAATGATGTATGCCGCTTCTGCACAATTATGGCAATATCGCGACAGAAGGAAGCCCGAAACCGGGACTATGCCCTACTCTTGTCGAATGCCTTCAAGGTTCTTTATATTGCACAATAAAATAAACAGCACTGCACACTCCAGGCATTTAAATAGTTGGGAACACTGAATATGCACAGTCTCGATGACTAGCATCCGACCCGACCGGAATTCGAGCCCAGTACATCTGAGTTTCGAGCCACAACCGGACCGAATGAGTCACCGGGGCCGCCCAGGGTCAAAACAACATTATGACTATGTTTCACATCTGCTGGGAATACGCACTGGGAATGTTATATGTTTATCTTCTGCTAAGACTAGTCTTGTGATCAGCAGACATTGACCCAATGTTGTTTCAGTGCTGGCCCACCGCCATCGACAACGGCACAACAGCAACGTTGGGGCAATGTCTGGTGTTTGAAATTGCTGCCCATCTCCACCAATCAGGAGGCTGCTTTCTGTCCTGTCAGTGAACCAGAAGAATGCTTTCTGCAGTATCTTAGTGACTGATCGCTGAGAACTCAATGATCATTAATGATTCGGTTAGACCTGTTGATCGAGTGCCTACGTCAAGTGTCTCGTTCCCAACAAACACGGTGGAGACGTTGTCCCAATGCTGGTTGAATGCTAGGCCATCGTCTACGACGCTGGCCCAGCATTAAACCAACATTGGATCAACGTGTTGTGTTTTCAGGCTCCTCATGAATGTCATTCTTCTTCAACCCAGGAGAAAGAAGATTAATGCTGGATTGACGTGGGTCCAACGTCGTAGACTTTGGACCAACGTTAAGCCAACATTAATTCAACGTCTTGTGTCTGGAATTATGACTCTCACACACAAGAATACACGTCTACCAACCCTTTATTCGCTAAGCAGTGTTAATTAAATTGATTTTAAGTGCACATGTAGCTAGGATTAGATTATGGATATTTTAATCTGTATATATATCATTTGTAATATCAGATATTTCAGGAATGTATTGCATTATTGAATGTATAGCAGGGTACATATTTTTAAAATAACATCTTTGCTAATATGTATTCTGTGAAACACAGTGACGTCACCGGAAACCGTTTTGAATGAGAACTCGGTGAAAACAAAGTTATATAAGACCCCCTCCTCCATACTTCATTGTATCAGCTAGCTCGTTGACAACAATGGAGGTAAAGGCTATTGAGTTTCACAGAATACACCCTGTGTAAATATATTTAAATAATTAAATAAATACATAAATAAACAAGTTATCTGATTTTAAAGTTTCTACCCGCGACCCACAACTTCAACATGTTCAAGTGGGTGAAAATTACTCATACCCGGTAATAATTGTTTAATTTGAAGCTAAGCATTTGCAAATATTGATGTTTAAACACACATTTCGTTCCCAATAACAATAATTTAATCGGCTAATATAATTATGGAAGATTAAATTATTCTCATTCGGAAAAAAACGAAGTAAAAATGACCATAGTTGTGATTCGCGTTAAAAGGGTTAATATTAAGCTTCCTATAAGGACAAAACAAGGACAAATGTAAAATGACAGGATTCATGAAATAGCTGTGAAACACATCCTTGTTTTGACGTAGCCTACATTGTTAAGGACATAAACCCTTAACACTTTAAGCCCTCACGATGCATTAAAGCATCATTTTACAACACTGAAAACAGACTTAATTTTCCTATAACTAAGGGTTTTAGAATGAAAATTTTCATGAAACTCTTTTACCAATACATAGCAATTTTCTTTCATTTGCCACTCACTTCAAGTCATCTTCATCATTGACAGCAATCAATCAACATATTTCCTACCAACTATTTTGCAGAAAATCATTCCGAACCCTGGACAGAAATAGATTGTTTTTTTTAATGAAAATTTGGCAGTGAACTTATACACATACAGGTAACAGATTGGAATATATTGTTACACTTTATCATGAGCTATGTCTATTGCTTTGTTCTAATAAATTCTAATAAATTAACTCTTTTGCCGCTAAGGTATCTCATTAAAAAAATTTATCACTTGAGCTTGTGTGTCGCTACCGCGATCAACAACTTCAAGTGAGTGAAAAATACTCACTTTTTTATTTTTAAACTAAACATTTGCAAATCTTGATGTTTAAACAAACATTTCGTTCACACTAAAAGTGATTTGATTGGCTAAAGAAAATTAATTATAAACGTCTAGCGCTGAAAGGGTGCATCTGTATCAGGAGATTTATTACCCAATCTTGCCTATGGTTTAGAAAATTTTCATGGAAATACAATGCTTTAATTTTTTAATTCGTATTTTAAAAAATGTTTTTAATTCACATGCCGCCATATTTTTTATATTAATTGTTATTGCTGCATACGATCGTGATAAATCAGATCAACTGATACTATATTATTGTATTTAATATTAAATGTTAGTCTCTAATGTGTTTCTAATATCGTGAATTATTGCTATTAGTAAAAAAATGGATCAGATTTTGTTTTATTACTAGTAGAAATAAGCACATTTTCAGTTTCTCTATATTTTGTCCTGGGATGATTTTCCTCTGAAAATAACATCAATAGATCGAGTACTTACAATCTTAACTGAGAGTGGTCTATATGCAGTCTTAATTGCATAGATAAATTATCGACCCCCCCCCCCTCTAACAGACTACACATACCTCCTTCTCTCTTTCTTACAGACCCCCTGGGTCACCGCACTGTGCCCTCTTACCATCACGGCTGCCCCCTTCCTACCCCAGTGATATAAATTTATTGATTTATATGTTGACGGTGGAGACATTGTGACATATAAAACATCAGAAGCTGATCCAATGCTGTTTCAATGCTGGGCCAGCGTCACAGAAATTGGATCAAATTATGGTCTTGGTGTCATTGTCTAAGTGATTGTGAACACTGTACTAGCTAACACAGGACGTTAGACAGTCACCCAATTTTGTTTTAATGCTAGGCTAGCGTCCTAGATGGTGGTCCAACACTAGAACAACATTGTTGCAACTGTTTTTTTTTGCTGTGGGGGGGGGGGAATCCCAGTATATAATATTGACGTCATGACAGTGAAGCAGGACGAACATGCTGAACAAATGGAACCACGTACTCCCCAAATCCTAGAAAAACTTGGAATTGGCTGGGTGGGTCAAACCCCAACTCGGATTTTTTTTCCTGGCTAATCCAATTTTTTTTTCTGATTTTTTTTTTTTTAACTTAACAAGACACCTTAGTCAGCTGTACCTTGATCACGTGGCGCTCTCACTCTCTCACATTTATAGCCTATATTTATTTATTTTATCACACTTTGTGCAGTGGTTTTCACTATGAGACGTATATCGGTATCAGCCTATATCACACTCTGTGTAGTGATTTTCACCCTGAGACGTATATCGGTATCAGCCCATATCGCACTCTAGCTGTAGTTTGAGCTACAATGTAAGGCAGTTATGTCATATTTGACTTGATCGAGTGAGAAAATACAAACGTTGTTCATTTTTTGTGCGATATGGGAAAATACAGCACATATTCAATGAATAAGCTGTTCGGCTAAAGGCTCCCACCTTATTCATTGGACGAGTGCCGTATTTTTCCCTATCGCATTGAACACCGTCTGCTTATAAAAAAAGGGCGAGGATATACAAACGGTGTTCATTTGAGTGCGATATGGAAAAATATAGCACTCGTCCAATGAATAAGGTGTGAGCCTTTAGGCGAACACTATATTCATTGGACGAATGCTGTGCATATACCATAAATGCTATACATTTTCCCATATGGCACCACAAATGAAGAACATTTGTATTTTCTCCCTCGAAAATGACATAACTGCCATAGATTGCAGTTCAAACTACAGCTATAGTGCGATGTATATTGATAGCGATATACGTCTCATAGTGAAACAACAACACAGAGTGTGAGAATGTTTCATAGAAACCTCTGTTTTCCTTAATCTCTATACATTATGTCCGTGAGCTGCGTGGCAATCAGGACTATAATCGTTTTTAAGTTTTTATTTTTAGCGCATCAAATAACATATGACATAATACTAGTTAGAAATAATGGCGAAGTTAAAAGCGACACAATCAGGCCAAAATCATTATTTTTATTTTGGCTTCTTGATATGTCCACAATATGTCAATATGTCCATAGACTAGAATTGCGTAAGCTTTTTTTTTAATTTTGTGTTGTGCATTAAATGGGATATACAATAATAACTGATAAACAAAGTTTTCGGTACACCTGTTACGTTGCCACAGTAACCCAAAATTTAAAAAATTTCCGCAATTCTAATCTATGGACATGTTCACATATTATGGCCATATTATATAGCCAAAATAAAAAAATAAGATTTTGGATGATTTTGGCATGATTGCGTCGCTTTAAGTCTCAAATTTTTATAAATTACTTATTTTATTTATTTAGAACTTAGCAACCAAATTGCTCAGTACTTGTACTCGAGTATTTTTAAAAGTACTTGTACTTATACTCAAGTACTTTTGAAAATCCTGTACTTGTACTTGTGATTTTTTTCAAGTACTTGTACTTGTAATCGAGTACTTTTGTCCAGTTCTCGCCCGAAAGCAGCTATTGCCCCTGCTGCTGAATAATTGTTAGTAACTGTCTTTCATTCATTTGACGCCAGAATTGCTAACACAATTTCCAGCTTCAAAAGTCAAAATAATCTAGAAATTGATTTATTTAGAATCTCCTGCAGATTTTTATTTTATCAATTTTAGTAGTTTTCATTCGGCTTGAGATCTGCTTGAAATATACAGTTCTAGGAGGACAGGGTTTAGCCTTTACAACGCTGGAATATTTTTGTATAAACCGTGGAGACCAAAGGGTTTTTTATATTTGAAATCATCATAAATGTCTTAGTTAGTTTTTTCCGCTTTTTATTATTTGAATATACCTATGTTGTGGGTCTACGACCGGTCTACGACCATTAGAAATATTATAGTTTTTCATCGCGGGAACCGACTTTATACGTCAGAATCTGACTATAAAGTAGGTCCCCGCACTGAAAGGGTTTCTAAAGCCCCAGGAGTACAGGAGTTCACTATTTTGAGTTATTTACACAAATATTTATTTATTTGCTCACATATAAATTGGTGTATATTTTGTCTGTGAGCTACATTTTATTCATGGCGGTTTTATTTGCTGATCAGAGTGAGTGCATGTCATACTAACCCTTCATATGCTAGGGCCTCAGTACATGCAATCCTCTGAAACGCTTACCAATATTAACCCTAGAGATGCTAGGGCCTCAATGCGCGCACGTCCTCAAACACGTATTCATATTAAGCTTTGTTAGGCTACAATAAATAAAATTTTAAACAAAATATATGTTACATAAATTGTTAGAATAGTTCGTGATGGATTCTAGATTAATCAAATTAAAGCGACTCAATCAGGCTAAAAAATCGGTGATTTTATTTTGCCTTCTTAATATGACCGTATGATGTAAACATGGCCATAGACTAGAACTGCAATTTGTTTTTTTAATTTATGTGCTGCGCATTTACCTGTTAGGCGAGCTATAGAAACGAAATTACCGTATTTCTTATTTTGGACATGCATGTCCAAAATAAGCCAAAATAAGCCAAAATAAAATTACCGATTTTTTGATGACTTTAGCCTTATTGTGTCGCTTTAATCAATTTCTGAGATGTTTATTTTCAAAAATCAAAATATTTATCATCTTTTGAAGCTGGAAATTGCGTTAGCAATTCCAACTTCAAATTACTGAAAAACCGAAACAAACGACCCAGCAGGACAAGGGTGGTACTCTGTAGCAAGACGAGGGGTGGGGTTCTATTTGTGTGTCATATTTATGGATGAACACAGTCAAAGTCAACATTTACCGCTGGGCTAGACCAATCATATTTATGACATACCTGATGACTTGGCCAAATATTGATGTCGTAAAAATTATCTAAATATCTGGGCAGATATAGAATGAGACCTGGCGATGTGTGTGGTAGCGGCGTTATGTTTATCTTGAATTTGTCCATACCTGTATATCCGCAGTGGCCTATCTGGCGCGGTACCACACAAAGTGCTCCTGCCACCTTATTTTCGGATTAAGATGCAGATTTACAATTTCACGGATTTCCCCGTTTTCTATGGATTTTTTTCATCTTATAATATCTACGACCGGATTAAATATTTTTTTTTGCCATTTTTAGAAACATTCCACAACTGTTTGCCCTTCAGTAGCAAATATATATATTATTGATATTAAAGGGTCCCCGTGGGATGAGACATTTTTAATTTAGTCAATTTTGAAAATTTAATTTATATGAAGGTATATAGCCTACTGATCTTAACTAAAAATACAAAAAAGTCAAAAAACAATTTTAAAGCACCGAAAAAGAGTGAAATATTTATATTTCGAGGTCGTCTATTGCCATGTAAACAAAACAAGTCAGCAATATACAGCACTTTACACCATATATTCCCACGTCTTGTGTTGTGAGATCAAAGCGATCGCCGCTAATTAGTGTCTTATAGTCAGGACATGGGGGGATACACCTGCAGCACTGATTGTCTGCCCAACGCTGGGCCGACGGCATCAACATGTGGCCCAATGCTGTAGAAGCATTCAACCGTCCTTTAGCAAGTGTTTAGGTATACAAAAAGTTTTTTTGGGTTTTAAGCGGATTCATAGAAATGTCGATAAAAAATATTTTTTTTAATCTAAAAATTCTGAAAAAAATAAAATCATGATCTGGGGGATACACTACTTCATTACAAAACCAAAAACGGAAGTTGATGTCATCCCAAGGAGCTTCTGTTTTATATGTGTTTATTTAAGCAATTAAGTTCAACCCATACAACGCTGCAATATTTTTGTATAAACCACGAGACCAGAGGGTTTTTTCACTTTATAAATCATTAATGTCTTTTCGCTTCAGTTCAATACCTATATGCATGTTATAGGTCTACGGTCATTATATATGTTTTACTCCTTCAGTGCGGGGATCGTTTTTTGAAATCTGACGTTATAGCCGTCAGATTTTGACGACTATAACCAGTCCCCGAGCTGCGGAATGTCACAAGCTAGAACTAACGGCAGAACATTACTCAGGCCGTTAGTCCGTACACAGCTAACGGCAGAACATTACTCAGGCCGTTAGTCCGTACACAACTAACGGCAGAACATTACTCAGGCCGTTAGTCCGTACACAACTAACGGCAGAACATTACTCAGACCGTTAGTCCGTACACAACTAACGGCAGAACATTACTCAGGCCGCTAGTCCGTACACAACTAACGGCAGAGCATTACTCAGGCCGTTAGTCCGTACACAACTAACGGCAGAACATTACTCAGGCCGTTAGTCCGTACACAACTAACGGCAGAACATTACTCAGGCCGTTAGTCCGTACACAACTAACGGCAGAACATTACTCAGGCCGTTAGTCCGTACACAACTAACGGCAGAACATTACTCAGGCCGTTAGTCCGTACACAACTAACGGCAGAACATTACTCAGGCCGTTAGTCCGTACACAACTAACGGCAGAACATTACTCAGGCCGTTAGTCCGTACACAACTAACGGCAGAACATTACTCAGGCCGTTAGTCCGTACACAACTAACGGCAGAACATTACTCAGGCCGTTAGTCCGTACACAACTAACGGCAGAACATTACTCAGGCCGTTAGTCCGTACACAACTAACGGCAGAACATTACTCAGGCCGTTAGTCTGTACACAACTATAGTCAAGAACCTTAAAGGGACATGCCCAGGACTAAAATCCTAAAAAATCGGTGATTTTATTTTAGCTTAATTCCCGTATTTCTCATTTTTGACATTGTTGTCAATAATTAGAAATCAGGAATTTCGTCTCTATATCTAGCCTAACTGGTGAATGCGCAGCACAAAAATTAAAAAACTTTTACAGTTCCAGTCTATGGACACGTTTACATCATATGGTCATAATATTAAGCTAAAATAAAATCACCGATTTTTTTATGATTTTGGACCTGGGCATGTCCTTTTAAAAATAAACATCGGTTAAACATCAAGATTTGTAAATGTTTGGTTTCAAATTGAAATGGTATGAGTAGTTGAAGTTGTGGGTCGCGGTAGACACAACTCATGAGGGTGAAAATTTAAATTCTTTAATTGAACGTTTTAGTGGTAAGCCTCTTGTTCATTTATTGGCTCTCGTTCTCAAACACTAGATGTTGACATACCGTTGACTGAATTCTTACAGTGAGAGGATCGACTTTAGTCGTCAGAATCTGACGTCTGTAGACGTCAGATTCTGACGTCTACAGACGATCCACTCTCTATAAGAGTAAACATATTTCTAATAGCTGCAGAGCATAACATATGTATTCAAATGAATCGGAAAGAGTTGACTAAGACATTTATGGTGATTTCAACTTGTAAAAACCCTTTGGTCTCCAAGGTTTTCATAATAAACCTCAGCGCTCCAAGGGTTAATGTTGGGGCAATGCCTGCAACGCTGGCTCAACATTTAACCGACAGTTGGTGAACAACTAATGGCAATGATTAATCTACAGTTTATTAGTTCTGTTCAAACTCAAGATTGACAGGTCGTGTCAAACGGGAGACCTTGGCCCAAAGTTGGATCAATGTTGGGCCAGCGTCGCAGACGTTGGGCCAACATTTAGCCAACATTGGTGGAACGTGTCGTGTTTGCTGCGCTGTTCCTAGTCGTCAGAATTCACAAGAACAGCTCGTGTAGAGAGAACAGAACCTCAGCCCGATGCTGGACGAATTCTGGGCAAAATCTGGGCGTGCTGTTAGGGACTTTGAGACAGCAATGAACCAACGGTGAGTCGCCAGTTCTTGTCAAGAAGGCAATCTATTACCAAGTGCCCTGATTATTAAGTGGGGACAAGTCTATTACCACTAGCTTGAATATAAAATGTAATAAAAATGTAATAATGTAATAATATGTTATGGGTGTACGGTCATTATATTTTTTTTCGGGGCGGGGGCCGTAGGGTAGTGGTTAGCACCGCTGCCTTTCACGCCAGAGTTCGGGGTTCGGTTCCCGGTCTCGGCGGTTTCAAAGAAACAAAAATGTTTCTTCCCCATCCACGTGTGAAAGTTAGTATTGTGGGGAGCCTCCGTGACCGAGAGGTAGCGTGCTCGGCCTCAGACCGCCAGGGCTCGAATTTCGAATCCTGTGTCTGGAGGACAGTGTCATCTCAATCATCTCACCATCCTCAGGAGGTTCTCCTGGCCCAGTTTAGCCTATATGTGCACAAAGGTGGCCTAAAGCCCGATTCATTTCATTTATATTTTTTTCAGTGCGAGGATCGACTTTAGACGTCAGATTCTGACGTCTAAATTCGATCTTCGCACTGAAACAGGTAATCTCCTATGTCAGCAATAATACATATTTTACTCTTTCAGCATGCGGATCGACATAAAACGATTCTGACGTCTGAAGTCGATCCCCGCGCTGAAAAAAGGTAATAATGATAACAGAAAAAATGAAATAGATACAAATCAGCTGTCTAAATAATGTCAATTTACACATTATCCTTTGTGTGGCTGAAGTAGTCGTCTAACTAATGTCAATTTACACCTTAATCTTTGTGCGGCTGAAGTAGTCGTCTAACTAATGTCAATTTACACATTATCCTTTGTGCGGCTGAAGTAGTCGTCTAGCTAATGTCAATTTAGATATTATGCTGTCTGCGGCTGAATTGTTCGTTTCTATTTTCTTCACCTGAAGGTGGAGTTACTGACACAATCCCGGGTGATAAGAGGAAAAATATTTATATTTAAAAAAATGGAATCTTCTAAGAGCATTTTTATATTCAACAATCTGACGTCTATATATAGGCTGATACCATTGTGAAGAACCACAGTACAGAGTGTGATATAAAATGAAATGAATCGGGCTTTAGGCCACCTTTGTATTTAAACTATTTATTAAACTATTTATCCCTTTAAACCCCCTCGTCTCATGCATGCAACACGTGACATTTTAAACTATAAAATAGATAATCTCTATTTATCCCGCAGCACTGATCGTCTGCCCAACCCGGCAGCAACAATATATGACCCAATACTATGCTTACAATCATTCATCCTTTATGTGTTCACATGTAAAATAGGGTTGAGGTTTCCCTGGATTCTTCTAAATATTGATAAAAAGAATGTGTTTCGATATCTGAAAATTTTGAAAAAAGTATATGATGAAGTGCTTCATACAAAACACGGAATCACTTTAATACAACGTAAGACAACATAGTGTTCATTCAATGACATAACCATAGACAGACAGACAGACAGATATTTTATTGACAGAAATAAAAGTCATTACAGACTTATTTGTCATAGTAATAATAGAGATATATGTACATGTATATACAAGAATGTTAGTTTGTTAAAATCATATAAGACAATATACATGGTATGATAAACAACTAAAATCATGTTAGGTGGCATTGCCATAATAACAACTGGGTATTTCGGTAATATAAATGACTACTTCTTAAAATAAAATTAAAAGGCATAGCCAAGATAACATGGGAGTCTATCATTTTGTTTCCCGCACCAAAACCAGAGATAAAATAGGTTCTATGTATAATATACTAATTATATATAGTAGCAAAAAAGACACTCTGGAAAGCGTAGAAACCAAAAATATATACAAGTGCATAATTATGCTACAGTAACTGGAGTATGAAATAAGACAATGGTAAAAATTATATGGTATTTAAAATATATATATATATATATATATAATATAAAGCAGTACAATTAATGTGGCAATCCGTGAAACAGGTAGCTCCGAGCCATGTGACCATGCAAGCACAGTCGCTATGAACTCGGAGATTCCCTGATATTGACTAGTGGTGTAAACTTAACAGCGTAATAACAGTACTACTACCGAAACATAATATATACATACTAATAAAAGTCGGACATTGTGGTTCGTCAACTGCCAACAAAGTATAGCATCAGAACCATCCATATTATCGAGTTTTGCAGACTTAGTGATGTAATAACAATGACAATTACTGATAATAATTATGTGTGCCATTCACGCAGGACATGGCACTCACACAATAACATTACAGTTTATTTAATTAACTAGTGATTTATTACCTATATGGCCCTCGCACAAAAAAAACATTACAGCTTATTTTAATTCACTATATTGTTTATTTCATACCATTTCACTCACGACCTAGTTAGTACCACATACTCGGAGTTACAATCGAAGAAAAACATTCCCGAAATCATAGATAAAATCAGTTGACTTAGCAACTCTGAAATCCTCCATAAGGCCCCACCTCGTCTGATAACAAAGGCGACGGAAACGTCCCTAACCGGCCCTAAAAAGCCAAATAATAAATCCGAGAGTAACAGCCGTCCTGATATGTGGTAATACTCAAGTCAGATCATGAAGGCATGATAATATGGATGATATAGCAATAGGTGACTTTGATTTATTATACTCGGTGTTTTTAACAATTAATTTGTTTAAAACAGCCATAGATTAATTGCGCTAGTGACTTTACCACTGTTATGTCTCTAGATGTCATAATTTGTAGAAACATTTCATTTGATAGTTGCGGTTACAGAGTTAAACAAGATTTTGCGTTCACTATTCATAGCGTTACAGTGGAGAAGAAGATGTATTTCGTCGTCAATTTCGTTTAATCCACACCTTGTGCATATTCGCTGGTTTATTGGAGTGATTGGATTATTGTATCGTCCTCTTTCTATATTTAGATCATGTGAGCTCATTCGGTATCTCGCCATTGATGTTATGAGATGGTTACCCCTTGTGTGTAAGATATATGGTTCAACACAGAAATATTTTTTACTAATGCATATGTGCGCAACTTCAATATCTTTTCTCCACTGCTGTGTAAATATTCTAACAATTGATTCTTTAAATAAAAGCATGAATTTATTTGTATCCCCAATATTCTGTGATTCCCAAATTTAATCAAGCCCGGCTCGTTCGAGGACAGAGCGAATACGGGAACACCAATTCGTGAAGCCAATGCCATCTAGCTCAAGAAGCATATTGTAGGCATTTCTGACTGGATGGCTCCGAGATAGTTTTAGAATTCTACACCAATATTTTACAGCTTTTATGTGTTGTCGGATGATCAGTGGAAATCGTCCCGTGTCCCCATATATTGCAGGTGTAGGTGTTTGCTTTCTAACTCCAAGTGTAGATTTAATAAATTTTAGATGGATTTTTTCCAGATCGTTAACATCATCGCCTGTGTACCATATATCACTTCCATATTCTAGTATGGACAATATTTGACAATCAAATGCCTTGAACGCAATAGTGGGTGACAATTTACCGACCACAGGACGGGACTGTTTACGTAGAGAAAAAATTGCTTTCCCAGCTTGGGAAGCAAGATGAGAAAAAGTTTCTTTTAACACGTTATTAGCAGACTTGGTGCTATACACCACACCCAGGTATTTATATTGTTCAGATTTTTCTATAATGTTATCACCATAGTGGAAGCTTCCGTGTACTTTTGTGTAACGCTCATTTGTAATCCTTCAGCAGATTCTGATAAAAAGGACAAGGTCATCTGCAAATAACAGATATACCATTAGTAAGGTGTCCACAGGGATAATTTGATCTTGGTCAAATGTTGCGGATATGTCTTGTAAAAATTCCGTGAATAGTTTGGGACTGAGCATACCGCCTTGTAGAACCCCATATTCGCTTTTTAATATGTCACTGATACGCGAGTCCCATTTTACACGACACTCTGCTTTAGAAAACATGCTTCTTATTATGGTTAGCAAATTGCCGTCTATTCCCCTGTTCAATAATTTGTAGTATAATGCTGTTCTATCAATATAGTCAAATGCTTTTGTGAAATCGACAAAGCATGTATACAGGGGTTTAGAAAGACACCTTTGTTTATCTATGATGGCACATAATATGAATATATTGTCCGTAGTTCGCGAATTGCTTTTAAAACCAGCTTGATAAGGACCATTATCATTACACAGGGTAGACAGGGTAGACACGGTGGATTATACCGGTAGCCCATCTAGATGGATATTCCCCATTGGTAAGAATGGCATTGAACAGCAATTCTAATGCTGGCAATAGTTCATTACATCCATATTTGTAAAATTCGGCAGAAATACCATCTACACCCGCTGCTTTCTTGCATTTCAACTTTTGAATTGCCTTTTTAATTTCTTCTGCAGTTATGGGACTGTTTAGGAACTGTGTCATATTAGATTTATCGTGCTCTACATTATTTTGAAATGAAGTAGCTTGCTTTATAATATTATTCATGTGTTCATAATCAAAATAATCCACATGTGGTGGGTAGACTTGTTGTTGTTCATAGAAACATACAGGATTCCAGCCAGCTATCTTCACACCGGTTGTGAATACGCTGTCACGAAAAAACTGCATGAAGAATGTTAAAACGACTCAATCAGGCCAAAACATCATTTTTATTTTGGCTTCTTGATATGTTCTCAAGTTTTCGAAATGTCCATACACAGGAAATGGGTAAGTCTTTTAAATTTTGGGCTGCGAATTTACCAGTTTAAAGAGAAATAAGAATGAGATTTGATGTTATACCTGTTTCTCTTATTTTGGACATCGATGTATAAAATTAAATATCTTAGTCATCTTTTAACTGATAAATGCGCAACCCTAAATTTAAAATACTGTTGACGTTTGGCCTGTTGTGTCGCTTTACGATACATCATCACAACTGGTTAAAAAGGCCGACATAGTTTGGTGATGTTCAATGAAAAAGCTCACACATGATCAATAACTGATAGAATAACCATAGTGTATTCATGCAATGGTACACGTGTTGCCATGTATCATTTTAGAGGAATTTATAACAAAGGACCAAAATGATCAAATGCTATTTATATAAAAATATGTAAATATGTATATATATATATTTATATATATATATATAAATATATTATATATATATATATATATATATTTTAAATACCATATAATTTTTACCATTGTTAACTCCAGTTATGTTATTGTATTTAACATTTAATGTAAAGTGTAAATAATTTTAGGTGCACATGTAGCTAAGATTAGATTATGGCTATTTTAATCTCTATATATATCATTTGTAATATCAGATATTTCAGAAATGTATTGCATTATTGAATGTATAGCAGGGTACATATTTTTAAAATAACATCTTTGCTAATATGTATTCTGTGAAACACAGTGACGTCACCGGAAACCGTTTTGAATGGGAACTCGGTGAAAACAAAGTTATATAAGACCCCTTCCTCCATACTTCATGTATCAGCTAGCTCGTTGACAACAATGGAGGTCAAGGCTATTGAGTTTCACAGAATACACACTGTGTAAATATATTTTAATAATTAAATAAATACATAAATAAACAAGTTATCTGATTTTAAAGTTTCTACCCGCGACCCACAACTTCAACATGTTCAAGTGGATGAAAATTACTCATACCCGGTAATAATTGTTTATTTTGAAGCTAAGCATTTGCAAATATTGATGTTTAAACACACATTTCGCTCCCAATAACAATAATTTAATCGGCTAATATAATTATGGAAGATTAAATTATTCTCATTCGGAAAAAAAGAATTATTAATGACCATAGTTGTGATCCGCGTTAAAAGGGTTAATATTAGGCTTCCTACAAGGACTAATCAAGGACAAATGTAAAATGACAGGATTTATGAAATAGATGTGAAACACATCCTTGTTTTGACGTAGCCTACATTGTTAAGGACATTAACCCTTAACCCTTTAAGTCCTCACGATGCAATAAAGCATCATTTTACATCACTGAAAACAGACTTAATTTTCCTACAACTAAGGGTTTTAGAATGAAAATTTTCATGAAACTCTTTTACCAATACATGGCAATTTTCTTTCATTTGCCGCTCACTTCAAGTCATCTTCGTCATTGCGACAGCAATTCGCGGCTTGTGGTGGATGAAGATTGCAATGGTGAATTCAGGCTTTAATGGGTTAAAGCACTAATACGGGACGACTATAATCGTTTTTAATTTGTTTCATTATGCGATAAAAAATCATTATTGTTAAAAAATTTATTGGGAATGAAACTAGTGTTTAAACATCAAGATTTGCGAAGGTTTGGGTCACAAAATTGAAGTTCAAGTGGGTGAAAATTTAAGTAAGGGAATGTAGGCAGTAGACCCTCAATCTATCAATATATTTCCTACCAACTATTTTGCAGAAAATCATTTCGTACCCTGGACAGAAAAAGATTGTTTTTTTAATGAAAATTTGGCAGTGAACTTATACACATACAGGTAACAGACTGGAATATATTGTTACACTTTATCATGAACTATGTCTATTGCTTTGTTCTAATAAATTCGAATAAATTAACTCTTTTGCCGCTAAGGTATCTCATTAATTTTTTTTATCACTTGAGCTTGTGTGTCGCTACCGCGATCCACAACTTCAAGTGAGTGAAAAATAATCACTTTTTTTATTTTTAGACTAAACATTTGCAAATCTTGATGTTTAAACAAACATTTCGTTTACACTAAAAGTGATTTGATTGGCTGAAGAAAATGATTTATAAACGTCTAGCGCTGAAAGGGTGAATCTGTATCAGGAGATTTATTACCCAATCTTGCCTATGTTTTAGAAAATTTTCATGGAAATACAATGCTTTAATTTTTTAATTCGTATTTTAAAAAATGTTTTGGCTTGAGGAGCGTATATTGTATTAGCTTCTGCTATTGTACAATCCTCGTTAAATAAATATGTTTATACTAAAAAATGTTTTCAATTCACATACCGCCATATTTTTTATATTAATTGTTATTGCTGCATACGATCGTGATAAATTAGATCAACTGATACTATATTATTGTATTTAATATTAAATGTTAGTCTCTAATGTGTTTCCAATATCGTGAATTATTGCTATTATAAAAAAAAATGGATCACATTTTGTTTTATTACTAGTAGAAATAAGCACATTTTCAGTTTCTCTATATTTTGTCCTGGGATGATTTTCCTCTGAAAATAACATCAATAGATCGAGTACTTACAATACTAACTGAGAGTGTTCTATATGCAGTCTTAATTGCATAGATAAATTATCGACCCCCCTCCCCCCCCCCCTCTAACAGACTACACATACCTCTTTCCCTCTTTCTTACAGACCCCCTGGGTCACCGCACTGCGCCCTCTTACCATCAGGGCGGCCCCCTTCCTACCCCAGTGATATAAATTTATTGATTTATATGTTGACGGTGGAGACATTGTGACACGTCTAGACATATAAAACATCAGAAGCTGATCCAATGCTGTTTCAATGCTGGGCCAGCGTCACAGAAAATTGGATCAAATTATGGTCTTGGTGTCATTGTCTAAGTGATTGTGAACACTGTACTAGCTAACACAGGATGTTGGGCTAATGTTGAATTAATGTTGGCCCACCGTCCACAACGCTAGACCAACATTAAACCAACATTGTTTCAATAGCTTGTGTTTAAGTCAAATAAACGTCAAATGATTCTAGAGCACCCCCCCCCCCCCACCTTCTTGGTACGCCCCTCGTAACCTAACACGAGACATTCACCCAAATTTGTTTTAATGCCAGGCTAGCGTCCTAGATGGTGGTCCAACACTAAAACAACATTGTTTCAACTGTTTTTTTTTGCTGGGGGGGGATCCCAGTATATAATATTGACGTCATGATAGTGAAGCAGGACATACATGCTGAACAAATGGAACCACGTACTCCCCAAATCCGAGAAGAACTTGGAAGTGTCTGAGTGGGTCAAACCCCAACTCCGATTTTTTTTTAAATATTTTCTTTTGTGCAACATGTTTAAAAAAAAATAGGATGGGGTGAGTGAGTGGGGTCTGGCTTATCCAATTTTTTACTCTGATTTTTAATTTTTTTTAACTTAACAAGACACCTTAGTCAGCTGTACCTTGATCACGTGGCGCTCTCACTCTCTCACATTTATAGCCTATATTTATTTATTTTATCACACTCTGTGCTGTGATTTTCACTATGAGACGTATATCGGTATCAGCCCATATCACACTCTAGCTGTACTTTGAGCACAATGTATGGCAGTTATGTCATATGTGACTTGGTCGAGTGAGAAAATACAAAAGCTGTTCATTTTTTGTGCGATATGGGAAAATACAGCACATATTCAATGAATAAGCTGTTCGCCTAACGGCTCACACCTTATTCATTGGTCGAGTGCTGTATTTTTCCGTATCGCATTAAACACCGTTTGCATATCAAATGGGCGAGGATATACAAACGGTGTTCATTTGAGTGCGATATGGGAAAATATATCACTCGTCCAATGAATAAGGTGTGAGCCTTTAGGCGAACACTTTATTCATTGGACGAATGCTGTGCATATACCATAAATGCTATACATTTTCCCATATGGCACCACACATGAAGAGCATTTGTATTTTCTCCCTCGAAAATGACATAACTGCCATAGATTGCAGTTCAAACTACAGCTATAGTGCGATGTATATTGATAGCGATATACGTCTCATAGTGAAACCACAACACAGAGTGTGAGAATGTTTCATAGAAACCTCTGTTTTCCTTAATCTCTATATATTATGTCCATGAGCTGCGTGGCGATCAGGACTATAATCGTTTTTAAGTTTTTCTTTTTAGCGCATCAAATAACAGATTGTGGATGTAAGACATAATACTAGTTAGAAATAATGGCGAAGTTAAAAGCGACACAATCAGGCCAAAACCATTATTTTATGTTGGCTTCTTGATATGTCCACAATATGTCAATATGTCCATAGACTAGAATTGCGTAAGTTTTTTTTAAATTTTGTGTTGTGCATTTTTTTTTTATTATTATTATTTGAATATACCTATGTTGTGAGTCTACAACTATTATAAATATTATAGTTTTTCATTGCGGGAACCGACTTTATACGTCAGAATCTGACTATAAAGTAGGTCCCCGCACTGAAAGGGTTTCTAAAGCCCCAGGAGTGCAGGGGTTCACTATTTTGAGTTATTTACACAAATATTTATTTATTTGCTCACATATAAATTGGTGTATATTTTGTCTGTGAGCTACATTTGATTCATGGCGTTTTTATTTGCTGATCAGAGTGAGTGCATGTCATACTAACCCTTCATATGCTAGGGCCTCAGTACATGCAATCCTCTGAAGCGCTTACCAATATTAACCCTAATGATGCTAGGGCCTCAATGCGCGCGCGACCTAAAAAAAGGAATTCATATTAAGCTTTGTTAGGCTACAATAAATAAAATTTTAAACAAAATATATGTTACATAAATTGTTAGAATAGTTCGTGATGGATTCTAGATTAATCAAATTAAAGCGACTCAATCAGGCTAAAAAATCGGTGATTTTATTTTGCCTTCTTAATATGTCCGTATGATGTAAACATGGCCATAGACTAGAGCTGCAATTTTTTTTTTAATTTCTGTGCTGCGCATTTACCTGTTAGGCGAGATATAGAGACGAAATTACCGTATTTCTTATTTTGGACATGCATGTCCAAAATAAGCCAAAATAAGCCAAAATAAAATTACCGATTTTTTTATGATTTTAGCCTTATTGTGTCGCTTTAATCAATTTCTGAGATGTTTAATTTTCAAAAATCTAAATATTTTTCATCTTTTGAAGCTGGAAATTGTGTTAGCAATTCCAACTTCAAATTACTGAGAAACCGAAACAAACGACCCAGCAGGACAAGAGTGGTACTCTGTAGCAAGACGAGGGGTGGGGTTCTGTTTGTGTGGCATATTTATGGATGAACACAGTCAAAGTCAACATTTACCGCTGGGCTAGACCAATCATATTTATGACATACCTGATGACTTGGCCAAATATTGATGTCGTAAAAATTATCTAAATATCTGGGCAGATATAGAATGAGACCTGGCGATGTGTGTGGTAGCGGCGTTATGTTTATCTTGGATTTGTCCATACCTGCTCCTGCCACCTATATCCGCAGTGGGCTCTCTGGCGCGGTACCACACAAAGTGCTCCTGCCACCTATATCCGCAGTGGGCTCTCTGGCGCGGTACCACACAAAGTGCTCCTGCCACCTATATCCGCAGTGGGCTCTCTGGCGCGGTACCACACAAAGTGCTCCTGCCACCTATATCCGTAGTGGGCTCTCTGGCGCGGTACCACACAAAGTGCTCCTGCCACCTATATCCGTAGTGGGCTCTCTGGCGCGGTACCACACAAAGTGCTCCTGCCACCTATATCCACAGTGGGCTCTCTGGCGCGGTACCACACAAAGTGCTCCTGCCACCTATATCCGTAGTGGGCTCTCTGGCGCGGTACCACACGAAGTGCTCCTGCCACCTATATCCGTAGTGGGCTCTCTGGCGCGGTACCACACAAAGTGCTCCGGCCACCTATATCCGCAGTGGGCTATCTGGCGCGGTACCACACAAAGTGCTCCTGCCACCTAAATCCGTAGTGGGCTCTCTGGCGCGGTACCACACAAAGTGCTCCTGCCACCTATATCCGCAGTGGGCTATCTGGCGCGGTACCACACAAAGTGCTCCTGCCACCTATGTCCGTAGTGGGCTCTCTGGCGCGGTACCACACAAAGTGCTCCTGCCACCTATATCCGTAGTGGGCTATCTGGCGCGGTACCACACAAAGTGCTCCTGCCACCTATATCCGTAGTGGGCTCTCTGGCGCGGTACCACACAAAGTGCTCCTGCCACCTATATCCGCAGTGGGCTCTCTGGTGCGGTACCACACAAAGTGCTCCTGACACCTATATCCGCAGTGGGCTCTCTGGCGCGGTACCACACAAAGTGCTCCTGCCACCTATATCCGCAGTGGGCTCTCTGGCGCGGTACCACACAAAGTGCTCCTGCCACCTATATCCGTAGTGGGCTCTCTGGCGCGGTACCACACAAAGTGCTCCTGCCACCTTTATCCGCAGTGGGCTCTCTGGCGCGGTACCACACAAAGTGCTCCTGCCACCTATATCCGCAGTGGGCTATCTGGCGCGGTACCACACAAAGTGCTCCTGCCACCTATATCCGTAGTGGGCTCTCTGGCGCGGTACCACACAAAGTGCTCCTGCCACCTATATCCGCAGTGGGCTATCTGGCGCGGTACCACACAAAGTGCTCCTGCCACCTATATCCGTAGTGGGCTCTCTGGCGCGGTACCACACAAAGTGCTCCTGCCACCTATATCCGCAGTGGGCTATCTGGCGCGGTACCACACAAAGTGCTCCTGCCACCTATATCCGTAGTGGGCTCTCTGGCGCGGTACCACACAAAGTGCTCCTGCCACCTATATCCGCAGTGGGCTATCTGGCGCGGTACCACACAAAGTGCTCCTGCCACCTTATTTTCGGATTCAGAAGCAGATTTACAATTTCACGGATTTCTCCGTTTTCTGTGGATTTTTTTCATCCTATAATATCTACGACCGGATTAAATATTTTTTTTTGCCATTTTTAAAAACATTCCACAACTGTTTGCCCTTCAGTAGCAAATATATATATTATTGATATTAAAGGGTCCCCGTGGGATGAGACATTTTTAATTTAGTCAATTTTAAAAATTTAATTTATATGAAGGTATATAGCCTACTGATCTTAACTAAAAATACAAAAAAGTCAAAAAACAATTTTAAAGCACCGAAAAAAAGTGAAATATTTATATTTCGAGGTCGTATATTGCCATGTAAACAAAACAAGTCAGCAATATACAGCACTTTACACCATATATTCCCACGTCTTGAGTTGTGAGATCAAAGCGATCGCCGCTAATTAGTGTCTTATAGTCAGGACATGGGGGGATACACCTGCAGCACTGATTGTCTGCCCAACGCTGGGCCGACGGCATCAACATGTGGCCCAATGCTGTAGAAGCATTCAACCGTCCTTTAGCAAGTGTTTAGGTATACAAAAAGTTTGTTTGGGTTTTAAGCGAATTTTAAATCTAAAAATTCTAAAAAAAATAAAATCATGATCTGGGGGATACACTACTTCATTACAAAACCAAAAACGGAAGTTGATGTCATCCCAAGGAGCTTCTGTTTTATATGTGTTTATTTAAGTAATTAAGCTCAGCCCATACAACGCTGCAATATTTTTGTATAAACCACGAGACCAGAGGGTTTTTTCACTTCATAAATCATAAATGTCTTTTCGCTTCATTTTAATACCTATATGCATGTTATAGGTCTACGGTCATTATATATGTTTTACTTCTTCAGTGAGGGGATCGTTTTTTGAAATCTGATGTTATCGCCGTCAGATTTTGACGACTATAACAGGTCCCCGAGCTGCGGAATGTCACAAGCTAGAACTAACGGCAGAACATTACTCTGGCCGCTAGTCTGTACACAGCTATAGTCAAGAAGCTTAAAGGGACATGTCCAGGACTAAAATACTAAAAAATCGGTGATTTTATTTTAGCTTAATCCCCGTATTTCTTATTTTTGACATGGTTGTCAATAATTAGAAATCAGGAATTTCGTCTCTTTATCTAGCCTAACTGGTAAATGCGCAGCACAAAAATTAAAAAACTTTTACAGTTCCAGTCTATGGACACGTTTACATCATATGGTCATATTATTAAGCTAAAATAAAATCACCGATTTTTTTATGATTTTGGACCTGGACATGTCCCTTTAAAAATAAACATCGGTTAAACATCAGGATTTGTAAATGTTTGGTTTCAATTTGAAATAATATGAGTAGTTGAAGTTGTGGGTCGCGGTAGCGAGACACAACTTCAAGAGGAATTCTGAATTCTTACAGTGCGGGGATCGACATTAGTCGTCAGAATCTGACGTCTGTAGACGTCAGATTCTGACGTTTACAGACGATCCACTCTCTGTAAGAGTAAACAAATTTCTAATAGCTGCAGATCATAACATAGGTATTCAAATGAATCGGAAAGAGCTGACTAAGACATTTATGGTGATTTCAACTTGTAAAAACCCTTTGGTCTCCAAGGTTTTCATAAAAAAATGCAGCGCTTCAAGGCTTAATGTTGGGGCGATGCCTGCAACGCTGGCTCAACATTTAACCGATAGTTGGTGAACAACTAATGGCAATGATTAATCTACAGTTTATTAGTTCTGTTCAAACTCAAGATTGACAGGTCGTGTCAAACGGGAGACCTTGGCCCAAAGTTGGATCAGTGTTGGGCCAGCGTCGCAGACGTTGGGCCAACATTTAGCCAACATTGGTTTAACGTGTCGTGTTTGCTGCGCTGTTCCTAGTCGTCAGTATTCACAAGAACAGCTCGTGTAGAGATAACAGAACCTCAGCCCAATGCTGGACGAATTCTGGGCAAAATCTGGGCGTGCTGTTAGGGACATTGAGACAGCATTGAACCAACGGTGAGTCGCCAGTTCTTGTCAAGTAGGCAATCTATTACCAAGTGCCCTGATTATTAAGTGGGGACAAGTCTATTACCACTAGCTTGAATATAAAATGTATGGGGTTTTAGGCCACCTTAGTGCACATATAGGCTAAACTGGGCCAGCAGAACCTCCTGAGATGTAGCATGCTCGGCCTCAGACCGCCAGGGCTCGAACTTCGAATCTGGAGGGAAGTCTCCTCTCATTCATCTCAATAAGACTTCCCTCCAGATTCGAAGTTCGAGCCCTGGCGGTCTGAGGCCGAGCATGCTACACCTCGGTCACGGAGGCTCCCCACGATATTGAATCTTTACGAGTGAACGGGGAAGAAACATTTTGTTCCTTTGAAACTTGAAGGCCAGAGTGGGGTTCGAACCCGCGATCTCCATGCAGGTACCACTAGCCTGGCGGCGTCTTCGCTATTTTTCGTTCGTTTGAAGCTGGAATTGCCAAAGATTTTTTTTCAATTTGAAATCATCATAAATGGCTTAGTTATTAAAAATAAAATGACAATTTTTATTTATATTTTTGGAAAATATAGCTTCAAAATGAATAAAGCCGGAAATGCCTGGATTTATGAAAGTGAGATACAGCACTCAAAGGGTCGAAACAGTGAGCGGTCACTTCTTTCAACGCTGACATATTGTTATGAGATTATAGACAACAAAGAGTTTTCCAATTTGAAATCATCATAAATGTCTTATTTAACTTTTTCTTCTTTATTTGAAAATAAATAATGTAATAATATGTTATGGGTGTAGGGTCATTATATTTTTTTCAGTGCGAGGATCGACTTTACACGTCAGATTCTGACGTCTAAATTCGCTCTTCGCACTGAAACAGGTAATCTCCTATGTCAGCAATAATACATATTTTTTACTCTTTCAGCATGCGGATCGACATTAGACGATTCTGACGTCTAAAGTCGATCCCCGCGCTGAAAAAGGTAATAATGATAACAGAAAAAATGAAATAGATACAAATCAGCTGTCTAAATAATGTCAATTTACACATTATCTTTTGTGCGGCTGAAGTAGTCGTCCAACTAATGTCAATTTACACCTTAATCTTTGTGCGGCTGAAGTAGTCGTCTAACTAATGTCAATTTACACATTATCCTTTGTGCGGCTGAAGTAGTCGTCTAGCTAATGTCAATTTAGATATTATGCTGTCTGCCACTGAATTGTTCGTTTCTATTTTCTTCACCTGAAGGTGGAGCTACTGACACAATCCCGGGTGATAAGAGGAAAAATATTTATTTAAAAAAAAAATGGAATCTTCTAAGAGCATTTTTATATTCAACAATCTGACGTCTATATATAGGCTGATGCCATTGTGCAAAACCACAGTACAAAGTGTGATATAGGCTGATGCCATTGTGCAAAACCACAGTACAAAATGGGATATAGACTGATACCGGTATATATCTCATAGTGAAAATCGCAGCACATAGTTTGATATGATCTGATATCGATATACGTCACATAGTGAAACCACTCGAACTGTCAGCAAACAGGATACACCGAAACAATGTTTTTTTTAAATTTGACCCAACGTCTTCGACGCTAGCCCAACCTCGAAACAACATTGTTTGAATCAAGGAATATAGAAGGTCTATATTCCTTGTTTGAATGTATCGTGTTTGCTGGGTGTGTGTTCTGCATTGAGTGTGAGAGCACAGCCCATTCATCTCTATTGTCCTGGATCCCTCCGCCACGTGTGTGCGTGTGTCAGGGTCTGTCGGCACAGGCAGGCAAGTATAGGACTTACACATCTCTGCAGACGTTGAGCAAATGTTGGTTCATTGTTTGCATTCAAACTACATTGTCAAGTGATCCTCATCTTTGCAAAAAAGACGCTGGCTTGGTGTTGGCCGAAATCGGGTCCAAATTGAATCTGCATGGAGAAGGGAGTCAATATACATTAATAACAAATTAATAATTACCTCTATGGGATCTCTATGACTTCAAAAAGGTCTCAAAATATATAAATAAATGAAAGAATAGACGAATAAGTGAATGAATGAATAAATGAATGAATGAATTTAAAAGGCGAATGAATGAATAAATGCATGAATGGGTGGGTGGGTTTGGTGGGTAGATAATTTGTGGGTGGGTGGGTGAGTGCGTGAGTGAGTGAGTGAGTGAGTGAGTGAGTGAGTGAGTGAGTGAGTGAGTGAGTGAGTGAGTGAGTGAGTGAGTGAGTGAGTGAGTGAGTGAGTGAGTGGGTGGGTGAGTGGGTGAGTGAGTGAGTGAGTGAGTAAGTGAGTGAGTGAGTGAGTGAGTGAGTGAGTGAGTGAGTGAGTGAGTGAGTGAGTGAGTGAGTGAGTGAGTGAGTGAGTGAGTGAGTGAGTGAGTGAGTGAGTGAGTGAGTGAGTGAGTGAGTGAGTGAGTGAGTGAGTGAGTGAGTGAGTGAGTGAGTGAGTGAGTGAGTGAGTGAGTGAGTGAGTGAGTGAGTGAACGAACGACCGAACGAACGAACGAACGAACGAACGAACGGACGGACGGACGGACGGACGGACGAACGAACGAACGAACGAACGAACGAACGAACGAACGAACGAACGAACGAGCGAGCGAACGAACGAATGAACGAACGAACGAATGAATGAATGAATGAATGAATGAATGAATGAATGAATGAATAAATGAATGAATGAATGAATGGATGAATGAATGAATGAATGAATGAATGAATGAATGAATGAATGGGGAAAAAAGTGTTTGTCACACATTCATCAGAAATGCTGTATTTTTCTAATGATAAACTGATAAATGAGCATCATTTGCATATCTTCAGATCCACCCACGCATAATGTCATCCACCCACGCATAATGACATCCACTCACGCATAATGTCATCCACCCACGCATAATGTCATCCACCCACGCATAATGTCATCCACACACGCATAATGTCATCCACCCACGCATAATGTCATCCACCCACGCAAAACTCCGCCAGTGTCATGATTTGACATTATACATAATTCATATCTTTAGAGGGTGTTTTCAGCAGATAATGAAGATCTAAGGCGTTCTGGTAATTATAGTTCATTATATTTTATATGCAAACATTTTTCTTCATTCGTTTTATTTTGCTCGCGACACATTTACGTGTCTGCATCAAAGTTTAGTGCTATTCGGGTAATCCACATGGATTTACATTTACACACACTGTTTGTCGTGCACTTCCAATAAAAACGTGCAAAAAGTCATGATAGCCATAAAAAGTAATTACTGTAGACAATGGTGAAACAAGACGAGCTGCAAAATGAAACCACTCACCCGCACGCCGGATGGAGACAATGTTCTTTTAGTGTTGGGCCACCATCATAAAAAGTAATTACTGTCTAGAGACAATAGTGAAACATGACGCCGGATGGAACCAATGTTGTTTTAGTGTTAGGCCACCGCAACACTAAAACAACATTGGATCACACCTGCTATTTGATGGACTCCTTGAACGTTGACATTTGCTGGGGTTCGCACTGAGTGACATTTACAAGCAATAGTCTGCATTACGTGGGCGGGTTTAAATAGATCTTTGTCAGTATTTCATCTTCATCTCAGCATCTCTACATGATCTCATATAACACCCTCCTGTCGCTGGGGCTTTTGATGGCTTACAGCATAACAATGCTCCGCGTTATAGCGTTATTTGTATATACATATTAAATGATGTATAGTTATTGTGTTGACCATCCATCTATCTACACTTGAATGCAAGAAAATATCAGAAATATTTCACGTTTAAATAATTTATATATGTGTGTGCATGTTTTCGGTTGTCCTGCGTCTGTGAGTACATGTACCTGCGGTATTTCATCTCCATCCCAGGAGCTGGTTGATTATAGCGAAACTAGAATTATATTTATGTTTCTGTTTCACCAAGTGTTCTTGACAAATGCGCCATAGTGCTCCATTTATTCATTCATTCATTAGAGCCATATCAATATAAGTCATACTACCTACTGCTTTATATAGCTGTTTCACTATGTGTAAGCCTATATGATGCCAACATTATTTACATTAATGTACGCGTAAACAGTACCGTCAGTCATCTCGTGTGAGGAGTAGCCCTCCCACCACTAAACACGACGGAAAGTGGTTTTCATCTGTTTTTTTATCACAAATTTTATGAAATGTGA
The DNA here is from genome assembly GCA_964017125.1 of Flabesymbios commensalis. NCBI lineage: Eukaryota > Metazoa > Annelida > Polychaeta > Terebellida > Flabelligeridae > Flabesymbios > Flabesymbios commensalis. Next base: position 4,344,794 of record OZ024913.1, read on the forward strand.
GTTTTTCACCGTGTGAGTGGTACAAATGTTTGGTTTCAAATTAAACATTTTCACTCATTTGAAGTTGTGGGTCGCGGTAGCGAGACACAACCTCAAATGAGTGAAAATTACTCATATTTGTTTATTTTGACAGCTGAGCATTTGCAAATCGAGTTGTTCAAACACACATTTCGTTCTCAATAACATGATTTGAACGCCTGACAAAACGGATTAAAAACGATTGTATAGTCGCGCTTAGAAGGTTAACCCTTACAGCGCGGGGATCAACTTTAGTCGTCAGGATCTGACGTCTGTAGACGTCAGATTCTGACGACTAAAGTCGATCCCCGCACTGTAGGAGTTAAAATATTTCTAAGGCCCTAGACCCATAACATAGGTATTTAAATTAATAGGGAAGAGCTAACTCAGACATTTATGATGATCACAAATTGAATAAAACTCTTTGATTTCCATGGTTTTTACAAAAATTGTCAGCGCTTGGCGTGCTTAGGGCTAAAGCTGCTGTTTTTGTCACAGTCAGTGATTCTGATGAAGATACAGTGGCTGTGGTCAGATTGTACTGGTCACCTAATCAGATTGCCATGGCAACAGAGGGAGCTAAATATAGACTCGGACTGTCTGACTGATTAACACACATTCTGCAGCCAGCCAGGGGACTTATACAAAAGCTATTTACACTATGAATGACACACTCTGTGTAAAGGTGACTGTTTTAATAACATGTGGTTGCCTTATTATAAATACTATATATCATGCACTTGATGATTGTGGTTTGTGGTGACATTCTCTATCTTGCGTGGTGAGCAACTATAGTGTTTACAATGCTGTTTAAATAAATGAAGTTTCAACAAAAACATTATCTATATTTGCACTACCTATTGTACTTGCGGTATTTAGGGCTTCAACGGCTGTATTATGTAATATTCTGTAGGGGCCTACTTGTAACATATTGTGGTTTCACTATCATTATCTTTACAACACCTTGTAGTATTTAGGGCTCTGTCTGTTGCTACTACTGTGCACCACCTATTGTACTTGTAGTATTTATGGATTAATTTGTCTCTTGCTACTCTGCATCAACGGCTGTACTTGTAGTACTCAGGGATTTGTCTCTTGCTACCACTTTGCACCACCTATTGTACTTTTAGTCTCTTGATATTTTGCATCAGCCGCTGTACTTGTATAATATTGTGGTTTCACTATCATTATCTTTGCACCACCTGTCGTACTTGTAGCATGTAGTTGTTGTGATCACCACCAGGTACGGCGCTATCAGTCAGTGGTCTGGCTGACCTTGGTCAGCCTTGTTTGACCTTGATTCACCGGCTACTTATCCGTGTTGACTGATACCGTACAGGTTTGACCGGCTGAGCCAAAAGGCAGTAACTGCTAACATTAGAAGTAGGCTGTTTATACCACCTTTTGCCCCAGCAGTTCTAACCAATGTAAATACTGCATTCAGCTCTCCTTCTGCCGCAGTCTAAACAGCAACATGGCCAATGTCATGAACCTTGGCTGCCCATGAAGAGAACAAAAATCAGAGATTTTTCATCTAGCATACGAAGTCAGAATTCCCGACATTGTAATTAATTTATTTTGTATTCTTACAATTGGTCATGTGTATACTGAGTGAGCACATGGAAATTGTACTTTTTACTTCGTCTTTTAATGGGATAATTAAACTTGATTGTCTAAATAAACAAATAATTATTAAATAACAATATTAGATGTATTTTTCGCGCAATGGAAAAACGCCAGTTTGTGAAATTGTAGAACTATAGGGCCTATTTTAAAAATTCCAAAGAAATTACCAAAAAGAAAAATTCGTCCTTAGATTTCATATAAAAAAACGTAGAGAATGGCGAAATCTGTGAAATGGGTGTCTTCTGAATGGTGAGAAATTAACCCTTTAATCGCTAAGGTATTAAATTTAAATTTTCACCCACTCTAAGCTTTATCTCGCTACCGCGACCCACAACTTCAAGTGGGGTAAAATTACATGTATTTTTTTAATTTGAGATCTTAACTTTTCTAAAGAAAAAGCCAGGCATGCAGTTAAAATAAGATCAAAATTAGGATATTTTGTAAAACGCGCCCATGGTTGACGTATAGTCGACGATGAAACCGACCTGGATGCATCATAAAGTACCTAAATCCACGCATACACCTTGACACGCGACTAAACAGGTTAAAAACTGATATTTTTTGCGTCGAGTTGGTCGCGTCGCAAGGTATGCCAGCATAGTATAGTATCGTCAGGATCGGAAAGCTGAATATAAAGCTTCGCCACCAGGTCGGGCTATGAGTCCTGACTTTAGTCACCACGTTACTCACTGTACTCAAGTATCCCCCTCCCTCTGTAGCAAATGTATCTGTGTTTCTTGGTGAGCTAAACTTGTCATTTTGACTACCTTATCTTTGGAATTTCATACTGATTTTTATATGCAGTTTTGTATCCTGGATTGTAGTTTATACATGTTAATTTTAAAGTCCAAGTGTTTTACGAATATTTTTCTATATTCAAAATAATATATTTTGACATTCTCAGTTGCTGAATTTGACTAAACTTTCTCATGTTATTTTGTAATCTTGGCCAATGTGCCTTATTATTTCACATGTCCATCTGGGGCATCTTCTGATGAGAAAGCTCGTATTTTTGTTATATCTCAGATCGCTATCGTTATTTCATAATTCCATAAATTCTAATCTAATCTTAGTATTCTCAAACTGTAGTTTCTCATTTTCTGGCCAAAATGTATCAGCAGGAAGTTTGGAGGAAACCACTGTGATTGGTTAGTTTTATAGGCCACCCTGTACCCCCCTCTCACTATTTAAGCAAAAACCCGCGTTTTGGCGCCAGTTAACTCAGTTCTACCAGTACACCAAGATGTAAGCTATTATATACCACAATAAACAAGTTCAAGACAGATTTATCGTCACTTCATCCTCCGCTCACACATACACGGCCCACGAGACAACGCGACACCTGCTTCTCATCAATGTCCGTCAACGACCGTCAGAGCGAACGACGATAATTGGTGGAGATACCGGGTTGATCCCATGTCAAGTGGACTTACAGAGCATACCAGTAAGAAACAGAATAGACGAACATAATTATACAGAGTACTGATTGCTATTGATATGAAACCTAAGGAATATATTCCAAGCAGTTTCAGATCCCTGAAATGGAACATAAGGCAGTGGAGTCAATGTCAAAAGCCTTCCATCAATATAAGTTGGATGAGCAGTCCGGCAGCATGATGTCTCAAGAGTGAGTGGAGTAACAGTGTCAGCGATGGAGGCAGAGAGTCCCGGTGTACCCCGTAATAACGTTCCAGCATCAGCCCAATTGAGGCCCATAACCATTACTACTGTACATAATAACAGCCACCCAACCTCAGACAACGCAGGGCTATGCCAGCATTCAGTATGAACAATAACAACAGTTATCCTGGTTATCAACAACAACAACAACAACAGCAGCAACAACGCAGAATAGGATATGTTATGATGCAGTTCATGGATGTATTTAGTATTTCACATCACGGCTACTCTGAGCGTGTTCACACCAGGCTCCAAGAGATGGACACAACTGCACATGCATATCTGGACACCTTTTGTACATCATTTGTACAGTGGATTACACACAATGGATTCATATTATCATATGCGGCAATCACACACGGACATGTACATCTGTACACCACTCGTACAACGTACACTGGATTACACATAAGTGGATTATCAAATGTCGCAACCTCAGTCGATTTGTTGCTTGTGTACCCATAACCCCACCCCCAACCTCAACCCTCCGCGTCTCTTTAATATATACGTCATGGGGTGAATACTCAATATTGGAAGAAAGTCGTATCATTGATTTTACGGAACTCTCCATAATCTGATAATGTTTGAATTGATACATTAGTATTTTTAAATGTGTTTACATATATGTAACGTCTAGTAATTATGATAATGAGATTGACACTATAGTGTATCCGGAACATTTGTCAAGAGACTTTAAATTTGTCAGCAGCCTTTTTGTTTTGACAAAGGCACTTATTATAACTGTTCCAGAGACTGCTTCGTCATGTGCTTCAGGATATATCACCAGACTACATTATCCGCTCTTTAGCTTTAATTGCTGGTATTATAACATTAACGAGTATACTTAATTTGCTGATTGTTTTTGCATGGCATGTTATACTGTTGAATGTAATGTATATTCTGACGAGCATTGAACTGGCGCCAAGGTCCCTATTTTTTGATTTGCACCAAGGCCCATGTCTCTAGTCACAGTAATCTGGATCTTCTTCTAAGAAATGTTGGCACCAAGGCCTAAATCCAGTGATAGTGGTCTAGATCTTTTTTGTATGTATGTCGTTAGTACTTTGTGGCACTAAGGCCAAACTACAAACACAGTTTCTGGAGCTTTTATATTTATGTCGCGGTTTTTGCCCATATACTTTGTATTGCTGACAATTTTTGGGATTTTTGGTTAATGTCCTGATTTAACATTGGCGACCGTCTCCATTATTATTTCTTTACTGTCATTATTTGTATGTAATTTCATGATCTAGTTAGTAGATAAATGTAAAATATGCTAGTTATTAAAAGTCCAATTTCGAGGTCGAAATTTTCTCGAATAGGTGGCATATATCGTCAGGATCGGAAAGCTGAATATAAAGCTTCGCCACCAGGTCGGGCTATGAGTCCTGACTTTAGTCACCACGTTACTCACTGTACTCAAGTATCCCCCTCCCTCTGTAGCAAATGTATCTGTGTTTCTTGGTGAGCTAAACTTGTCATTTTGACTACCTTATCTTTGGAATTTCATACTGATTTTTATATGCAGTTTTGTATCCTGGATTGTAGTTTATACATGTTAATTTTAAAGTCCAAGTGTTTTACGAATATTTTTCTATATTCAAAATAATATATTTTGACATTCTCAGTTGCTGAATTTGACTAAACTTTCTCATGTTATTTTGTAATCTTGGCCAATGTGCCTTATTATTTCACATGTCCATCTGGGGCATCTTCTGATGAGAAAGCTCGTATTTTTGTTATATCTCAGATCGCTATCGTTATTTCATAATTCCATAAATTCTAATCTAATCTTAGTATTCTCAAACTGTAGTTTCTCATTTTCTGGCCAAAATGTATCAGCAGGAAGTTTGGAGGAAACCACTGTGATTGGTTAGTTTTATAGGCCACCCTGTACCCCCCTCTCACTATTTAAGCAAAAACCCGCGTTTTGGCGCCAGTTAACTCAGTTCTACCAGTACACCAAGATGTAAGCTATTATATACCACAATAAACAAGTTCAAGACAGATTTATCGTCACTTCATCCTCCGCTCACACATACACGGCCCACGAGACAACGCGACACCTGCTTCTCATCAATGTCCGTCAACGACCGTCAGAGCGAACGACGATAATAGCATAGAATAATCGACGAAAATAACACCTTTAACCCTTACACCGCTGTAAGTTATTTTTTTCAATTTTAAATTACCATAAATGTCTTAGTTAGCTCTTTCCGCTTCATTTCAATATCTATGTTATGGGTCTACGGCCATTATAAATATTTTACTTTTTTAATGCGGCGATCTACCCGGTATGACCATGGTATGACTGGACCACCTAACTCATTTACTGCGCGAGGCGATCTCATCAGGGTAGCGGCGATCGACTTTAGACGTCAGAATCTTTCGTCTATCGACCCCAGATGCTGACGTCTAAAGTCAGTACCCACCCTGAAAGGGTTAAACATACTTTTATGATATCTTTTTACTTCTGATTTATTTATTATATCACTACTTTGCTTTCGTGAGCTTATATGAGTGATTTTATGGATTTATATTCAGATATTGATGCCAAAAAGAACAGAACTACTGCCAAAATTTACAAATTCAGCGACCATATTTAAAAAATGGCCGCCATTTCTAAAAAAACTAAATTCAGATCGGGTCCATAGCTAATATGTTTTGGTATATAATGAACTATCAATGTGTAAAATGTGGTGCTTTTATCACTAACTGAGCCTTTGTCACAGATCTGCTGCACTATTAACAGAGGTCGTTGACCAAATGTTTTATCAAGTTGGGACGATGTCGCTAGCGATGGTCCAACTGTAAATAAACATTGGTTCCACATACCATATTTGCCACAGGAAGAATATGGAAAATTCATGAATTCTGTGTGGAAATTGTCCGATGTTGGATTTGACCTTGGTTTTGACCTTGTATGTATATATAGGCCTAATGGACAATGAACATTGTGGACATAGACGACAAAACAGCAGCCTAATATTCCAAAGACAAACAACAGTAACTGGGCACTTGAAAAGTACGCAGTTACCACTGTTTGATTTTACATAGCAATACGATAAGCCTATTATTGGCTTATGGTGGTAATCTGGTATTAAGGTGTTGATCTCTCGGCTATGAAGGCAACAAGGGCTGATCCAGAGGAGGGTGTCGCCTCTCTTTCATTAACTAAATTATTGGCTGCCAAAGTTAGTACAACTAGAATGAATGACTCGGGATTTACCCTTATCACCCATCCTCTTTCATTTAATTAACTATAAATTGTCTAAATATTGTTCAAAACTCGATATTTCACACCTACCATTTAATAGCTTGAAATACTAAAAAATAAATGTTTGACCTCTAAATTTGCCATTTTTGGCGGCCACCAACAAACTCCTTTTTCTACATTCTGGGGCTGCCCTGAAATATAGGCACGTGGACAGATCGTGTCTGCTCCTGGCCTCTAATGATCCCTTATTAAACCATTTTCCTACTAAGCTATATTCAAGTTTATAGGTAAAATGACTCATATGTGTTTAATTTGCATTATTGGGGTTCTCAAAATGCACATTTCGTTCTCAAGAACAGTGATTTTATCGTCTATAGTAAAACGGAATAAAAACTTCTGTGGTCTCGTTCTTAGAATCTGACGTCTAAAGTTGATCCCCGCGCTGTAAGAGTAAAAATATATATAATAGCCGTAGACCCATAAATGTATAGGTATTCAAATTAATCAAAATAAGCTAATTAAGACAGTAATATTTCAGCGTGGTGAGGGTTCAATTGACATTTTCAGTCACTTGAAGTTGTTTATAGCTTTCGGGATTCACTATTTTTAGTACTTACATAGGTGAAAAAATATGACACATTAAAAAATGGTTACAGTGGTAGCCTATTAAAACACAGAATGATGAGTATTTTCTGTTCACAGAACACCCTCCAGTATAATTATGTAGGTCTATCAGAACAAAGAGATTATTCAAAATCTCCCATTTTACTATAACAATGATCTAGATCTTAGGTGAGTTTAGTGGAATATATATATGACAAAGGGTGACCTCGGCTGCCATGGCAACACGTGTACCAGATTAGAGTGATGTTAAGCCCAAGGTCAACACGCGTACATTAACCCCGGCCAAGGTCATTCACCTCTCACCATAATCTCAAACCCTTCCTGTCAGATCAGTTTTGAGAAATAAATTAGCATTTTGCACCGTTTTTTCTTTCCTTATGTTTTGTGTCTATTTCTTATCATGTGTTGACGCGTAGGCCTACTGTTAATATATATTATATATTTGTACGATGTGACGAATCGGGTCAGAGGAAAATAAATTGTATATTGAATCAATGTGTTGTCAAAAATATTAAATGTGTGTATAACAACTGTACACAATAAGCGTGAATTCACGCACATCTCACTTCAGTCATTAGTCATTAAAGACATTGTGAAATGTTATAACATAGACCGCGACGCACAACTTCAAGTGGGTAAATATTACTCAGATTTGTTTAAATTGCGACCAACCATTTGCAAACTCTTGTTGTTCGAATGAATGAATGAATGAATGAATGAATGAATGAATGAATGAATGAATGAATGAATGAATGAATGAATGAATGAATGAATGAATGAATGAACGGACGAGCGAACGAACGAACGAATGAATGAATGAATGAATGAATGAATGAATGAATGAATGAATGAATGAATGAATGAATGAATGAATGAATGAATGAATGAATGAATGAATGAATGAATGAATGAATGAATGAATAGCCTAAACTAGGCCAGGAGAACCTAATGAGGAGGGTGAGATGAATGAGATGAAACTGTCCTCCAGACACAGGATTCTAAATGCAGACAGCTTTAACCACTTTACCAGGCTCGCCCGCCTTTCATCGTGTTGAACCAATCTCTAAGAAGACGAAAGTATAATATAAAATACACAACTAATATATAACCCTTATCCCGCCTAATTAAATAATTTAAATTTCACTAACCTGAAAGCTAGTGAAAATTACTCATATTTGTTTAATTTGAGGCCAAACATTTGTTTTTGTTGATGTTTAAGCACTCATAACATCGTTTTCATCGGTTATTAATCTTTAAAGCGCTGAAATAATTTGTAAAAAACATCACAATCAAATAGGTTTTTTTAATTCGAAATCATTATGAATGTTTTAGTTAGCTCTTTCTGATTCATTTGATACCTATGTTATTGGTCTACGACCATTAGAAATAGTTTCACTATTACAGCGCCGGGATCGACTTTAGGTCTGATGATTAAAGTCTATCCCCGCACTGTAAGGGTTAAAGCGGATTAAACACGACCATATAAGGCCTAAAGTAGTGCTTAGCGCTGAAATTGACCCTCTCACCGCTATAGATCGATTATGCAATATTTTATTCGATTAATTTTATTTTAAAAATGTCACGTGTTGCATGCATGAGACGAGGGGCTTAAAGGGTTAAATAGTTTAAACAGAAAAGCAAATATTTTATAGAGAATGTGGCGCCTGACTGTCACGTCTGTCATGCAAGCGTCCCGGGATCGAGCCCCACAGATTCAGCGCAGGGTTTTCAGAAAAAATACTTGTTTCTTTCTTCTCAACATGACTGTCTATGCGATCACGTTAATGGCGGCCTCATCGAGTTAAGGTTGAAACCAGTGTATGTATCGTTATTTCGCACAGGCCCACGCGCTGCGCGCTCCTCACACAGATATTGGAATAACACGTTGGTGTATTTTGGAAAAGATAAAATATTGTATTCCCTATTTTTCGCGTTCGTCTTCGCGTTTGTGTGTTATACACTTTGTAGTGTTGCGTGTAAGCTGATCGAAGTGTTTAAATCTCACAGCAAAAATGAAATGAAATAAATGAGGTTGTAGGCCACCTTTGTGCACATGTAGGCTAAACTGGGCCTCGAGAACCTCCTGAGGATGGTGCGATGAATGCGATGGCACTGTCCTCCAGACACAGGATTCAAAATTCGAGCCCCGGCGGTCTGAGGTCGAGCACGCTACCTCTCGGTCACGGAGACTACCCACAATATTGAATCTTTACGAGTGAGCAGGGAAGAAACATTTTCTTTCTTTAAAACGTAAATGCCAGAGCGGGGTTCAAACCCGCGATCTCCGATTTTCCAAGCAGGCAGCTTTAACAGCTTTAACCGCTGCACTAAAATGCTCCAAGCGAGAATGAAGGAAATGGCGTATTTCATAAGGTCAAGGACAATGGAGAATTCAACGCTTCAAACAGAGCGTGTCACCCCCCTCGCCACCACCCCCCTCTTCTGACACCAGATGTTTCTTCCCGCGACCCAGCAAACGATGGCCTAATGTCGCTACAATATAGGCCCTCCGTCTACGACGCTGGCCCAACATTGTAACAACATTGGTTTAACGTCTCGGCAGTTTTCACCGCGTGACAACTCCTCATCCACCAAATGTTGCCGCAGAAATAGACTCCCCATGTTCATCCAATATCGTATCCACGCTGGTCCAGCATCACAGACATTGACCAGCGTTGAAGCGACACCGGATCAAGGTTCCATGCCTGCAGAAATATAATCTCTGACTAATTTGTCGCGAAGACGTGAAGCACATGTTAATATGACCCGCCTACCATAACTACACCTATTATCACCCACCTCAATCTGCTAACAAATCACTGCCTGCGCTCTACCCTGCGTGACTCCCCCACCACAACGTTATTTCAATGCTGGGTCAGTAAATAATACGTCGGCCCACTATTAAATTTATGTTGTACCAACGTTTAAATGTGAGTTTTCCTGTTCTCTCGGCCGTGGTTGAGATAATACGTGGCTACATTGTTATCTGGTGTATGTGATGTTGGTTTTGGTAAGATGATTTTGAAGTGATTATAGTGATTTTTAAGTTTACACATTAAGGCTTAGATCTACTTATAGCTGAGTTTTTAAGTCATTCTGGCACGGGAAACATATATCATGATCTTATCTTTTATTCTTCCCACCCCCACCCCGTGGCGCGATAGCACAATAGTGCGTACTGCCACATGATAAACAGATACAAAAACTTTAACTTAATAATTTGCAAGTGTAATTTTATATACATTTTATCCTGGTCAGATGTATGAATTATCCTAATGTGGACAATTTGATTGAAGCATATTTGTACCATTTTGATGTATATATTTGTGTGTATAAAGCCTATTAAATAAAAGGGGAAATAAAATTATTAATTTCGATAGATTCGTAGATCTGATTGTACGAGTAAATTCACGAATCTACCGTAATTGTGCTCTTTAATTTATCCTTGTTGATAAAAGTCAAGTAGAAACAACAAAGTTCGATGGATTTGTAAATCCGAATCTACGGAGCACCCAGCGTCAGAGTATTCGAATCCATTGTAATTGAGTTATGGAAAAAAGATGGCATTTATGCAATGCACGATATGCGCATAATCTCCACTGAAAAAATAAAATAAACAAATTAATAAATTACAAAATTAGCTTAATTTATATCAAATTCATGGGGGTGACTGCTAACTAGTTTGACCACGTTCTACACAACTCGTTCTAAAATTCCCACTTCTCAAATCATGTTTCAAACACATTTCGGGAACTTCAAGCACCAGGTCTGTTTTGGGAGGGATAACAGGTTAAACCAATTGAAGTTTGTGTGATGTTGGTTAACAGGGTTAATGCATTTTATAGTTCAGTCTGGAACAAGATTTCCAAAATCTCAGGTCAGATTTTAAATATTGTTTTGAAACTTGATAAGATAACTCGAGATGGAACAGTCTTAGTTGTAGGTTCCTGTTGAATGTGAAGGAAAACATTTATTATTATTATTAGGCATACCAGGTCTTCATGGTTTTCTAATAATTTGTTCGGGAAAAATATGTCACTGACATGAATCGGCATGTGGTAGCTTACCAGTTGCATCCTTTGGTGGCCTCCATTGAGCGCTAGGTGAAATGGCGGACGAAGAAATGTGTTTTTGAACGGATATTATTGCGATATTTCCGTGACATGTGAACAGATCTTTTAATTGAAAATATCTGTGTGTCATATTCAACATGTAAGTGATCGTAATTGAGCTCTCAGCCGTATGCAGTAGTACTGGTGAAGTAATCAATCAATCAATCAATCAATCAATCAATCAATCAATCAATCAATCAATCAATCAATCAATCAATCAATCAATCAATCAATCAATCAATCAATCAATCAATCAATCAATCAATCAATCAATCAATCAATCAATCAATCAATCAATCAATCAATCAATCAATCAATCAATCAATCAATCAATTAATCAATCAATCAATCAATCAATCAATCAATCAATCAATCAATCAATCAATCAATCAATCAATCAATCAATCAATCAATCAATCAATCAATCAATCAATCAATCAATCAATCAATCAATCAATCAATCAATCAATCAATCAATTATTCAATCAAACAAACAAACAAACAAACAAACAAACAAAGCAAATAGAAAAAAGGAATCAATACATTTTCACAAAAATCTCCTGCAGGGATTAAATTACGAGGCTATCCTATTTGACCAGTGCAGTGACCTTTATCTCAAAGAAATCTGGTCAACCTGAGAATTTTCAATGTAAAATGAAAGTGTGACATATGATCTGCTGTGACCTTGCCCTCAACAATAGGTCGACATCACCCCTTTTTGTCCGTGATTTCTTGTTTATTCACATGGAGGTATCAAGTGTTAACATTATCATTTTTATCTCACGTAGTTTCAAAGCTATAGACCTACAAACACGAGGCGTTGGCCAAATGATTGTTTAAAGTTAGTCCACAGTCTCCAACGCTGGACCAACATTGAACCAAGTTTAGGTGGGCTTGTGCCGTGTCCCTATGTGATTTGTGACTTAGTTAGTCCCATTGTGTCAAGGTAAATCAAAGGTCGACAGAGAAAACCCCCTTTAATGTGAAAAAGCATCTTCTGTGCAGCAACGCCTGACTACGCGAGACCGTCAGGTGAAGCCTGGACAATGGCCTGACGACTTCGCGGAGTCTGGCCTTGCTGTAAGAAGATGTGAAAAAGGTCATCGAAGCAGCACCATTTTCTTGCACCCCAGCCCTGATCTGATAGTAACATATTAAACGCTGAGATATCTTATTTAGATTTACTCTCACTTGAAGTTGCGTCTCGCTGCCGCCACCCACAACTTCCAGTGGGTGTAAATTACGCATATTTGTTTAAATTGAGAAAAAAAATTGCAAAGCTTGAGGTTTTACCCTTACAGCGCGGGGATCAACTCTAGTCGTCAGAATCTGACGTCTGTAGACGTCAGATTCTGACGACTAAATTTAGTCGATCCCTGCACTGTAAGAGTAAAAATATTTCTAATGACCGTAGACCCCTGACATAGGTATTCAAATGAATCAGAAAGAGCTTACTAGGACATTTATGATGATCTCAAATTGAGATAAACCCTTTGATTGCAATAGGATTTAGTCTTCTAATAAAACAGAATAAAAATGATTATAGTCGTGCTTAGAGCTTAAAGGGTTACGGCCCAAAAACTATTAGAATTAACCCTTAAACCCTTAAAGCGCTGAATTAATTTGTAGAAGACATTGCAACCAAATGAGTTTTTTTCCATCAATTATTCATCATGTGTGAGCTTTTTATTATTCATTATATTTTTGTATAAGCCATGGAGACGAAAGGGTTTTTTCAATTTGAAATCAGCGTAAATATCTTATTCAGCTCTTTCTGATCCATTTGAAAACCTATGATACGGGTCTACGGCCATTAGAAATATTTTTACTCTTACAATACGGGGATCGACTTTAGTCGTCAGAATCTGACGTCTACAGATGTCAGATTCTGACGACTAAAGTCGATCCCCGCACTGTAAGGGTTATTCTTACTACCATTGCATGAATACACTATGGTTATTCTATCAGTTATTGGTCACGTGTGAGCTTTTTTGTTGAACACCCCCAAACTATGTCGGCCATTTTAACCAGTTGTGATGATGTATCGTAAAGCGACACAACATCAACAGTTTTATTTTTGCTCCTTGCTATATGTCTGTTCTTAAGTTTTCAAAATGTCCATACACTAGAATAACGTAGGGTGAAGCGGGGTAAATTGGGACACTTTTCCAGTTTTTTGTATCGCGGGCATTCTTATATAAATATTCCGCTTTGCTTTTTCGATTTTCTATAATATTGTGCATGTCTGTTATTATAATGTATAGGAATATATCGTATAAATTATTTCTTTCTCTGTTTAGTAGATCTTTTTAGTCGGAAAGTCAAGTCTGGGGTAAATTGGGACACCCACTAAATCCTTAGAAAATTGACTGAAGTAGGTCACAATGCTATGAAAATGTGCACAATATTTTGCAAGTATTTTCAACTTCATAGCTATCAACCCAGAAACATATGTTTATAAAAAATCATTTTACCAACCAGTGAAATATAATTGGAGACAAACTTTCATTTTATAGAAAAAAACAGATATCAAAAAAGGTGGAAATAATTTAAATGCTTGTCTAATATTTTTGATTGCCAGAAACATAGATTCAACAAAAGTCATATTTCTTATATAATGGTCACACACTCATTCTGTTGTTCACGCATCCATCCTACTGGTCACACATCCACCCTACTAATCACACACACACATCTTAATGGTCACAGACCCATACTACTGGTCACACACCTGTCCTACTGGTCACACACCCGTCCTACTGGTCACATACCCATACTACTGGTCACACACCTGTCCTACTGGTCACACACCCATACTACTGGTCACATACCCATACTACTGGTCACACATCTGTCCTACTGGTCACACACCCATACTACTGGTCACACACCCATACTACTTTTCACAAACCCATCTACTTGTCACACACCCATCCTATTGGTCACACACACACCCATTCTACTGGTCACATACCCATCCTACTGGTCACACATCTGTCCTACTGGTCACATACCAATCCTAATGGTCACACACCCATCCTACCGGTCACAAATTGAAATAAACCCTTTGGTTGCAATAGGATTTATTCTTCTAATAAAACAGAATAAGAATGATTATAGTCGTGCTTAGAGCTTAAAGGGTTACGGCTCAAAAACTATTTGAATTAACCCTTAAACCCTTAAAGCGCTGAATTAATTTGTGAAAAACATTGCAACCAAATGGGTTTTTCTATATTCATCATTCATCATATATTCATCATTCAGCTTTTTATCATTCATTATATTTTTGTATAAACCATGGAGACGAAAGGGTTTTTTTAATTTGAAATTATCATAAATATCTTATTCAGCTCTTTCAGATTCATTTGAAAACCGTTACGGGTCTACGGCCATTAGAAATATTTTTACTCTTACAATACGGTGATCGACTTTAGTCGTCAGAACCTGACGTCTACAGACGTCAGATTCTGACGACTAAAGTCGATCCCCGCACTGTAAGGGTTAATCTTACTACCATTGCATGAATACACTATGGTTGTTCCATCAGTTATTGGTCACGTGTGAGCTTTTTTGTTGAACACCCCCAAACTATGTCGGCCATTTTAACCAGCTGTGATGATGTATCGTAAAGGACACAAGTTCAAGTTCAAGTTCAAGTTCAAGTTCAAGTTCAAGTTCAAGTGTTTATTATTTAAGCCTCACATGGAGGAATACAAGAAAATAACAGTGAATGTAATAAGCAAAACATACAACATAACACATAATAATGTATACATTATTATACAATCAATTACAGTTTTTTCACTTCACACTTTCTAAAATAATCTTAATGAAATTCGCCAAACTACGTAATTTTGTTTTATCATTCATTATGCGTTTGAATTTGGGTGCCGAAGGGTGTATATGACAATACTTCGGTAGGTATGTGCGTCTCTGATCAGCAAAAAATGGACAGCTAAATATATAATGAAATTCATCACCAATTTCTGACTGACTACATTTAACGCATACTCTTTCAGATCTTGGGATGTTTTTATAAATGCCAGTTTCTACAGGTAATTTGTGATTTCTGCACCTAAAACGACTAAAAACGGTTCTTAATTTCATAGGTAGAAAAGTAATGTAGAATTCTAACGATATATCCGACTTATACATACGGTAATTTATACATTTTGCATTTGATGCTACATCATCTGTCCAAGTCTGAAGGTATTGATCCTTAAGTCTAGTTTTAAAAACTTTTTTAAAATATTCAAGTGTACGGGGTATCTTTTGATCTCGCCAAACATATCCAAACCCAGCAGACAATAAAGTAGATTTGACAAAAGATAGCCAGGGTGAATTATAAATACCTAGATTACACATTTTATACAATAAATTATACATTTTTACTGACAGTTTTGAAACTGGGCCTGAAATAATACGTGCCCAAAATAAAATACATCTTGATGTGTATTCAATATTCAATGGATAACGGCCCAATTCGCCGTATACCATCGAAGATGTGGTGCTTTTATTAACACCTAATATATATTTACAATATCTCAAATGGAGCTTTTCTATTATATCGTTATTTTCATAGGCCCAAATCTCACAACAGGCTAAACATCAACAGTTTTATTTTCGCTCCTTGCTATATGTCTGTTCTTAAGTTTTCAAAATGTCCATACACTAGAATAACGTAGGGTGAAGCGGGGTAAATTGGGACACTTTTCCAGTTTTTTGTATCGCGGGCATTCTTATATAAATATTCCGCTTTGCTTTTTCGATTTTCTATAATATTGTACATGTCTGTTATTATAATGTATAGGAATATATCGTATAAATTATTTTTTTCTCTGTTTAGTAGATCTTTTTAGTCGGAAAGTCAAGTCTGGGGTAAATTGGGACACCCACTAAATCCTTAGAAAATTGACTGAAGGAGGTTACAATGCTATGAAAATGTGCACAATATTTTGCAAGTATTTTCAACTTCATAGCTATCAACCCAGAAACATATGTTTATAAAAAATCATTTTACCAACCAGTGAAATATAATTGGAGACAAACTTTGATTTTATAGAATAAAACAGTTATCAAAAAAGGTAGATAGATTCAACAAAAGTCATATTTCTTATATACTGGTCACACACTCATTCTGTTGTTCACGCATCCATCCTACTGGTCACACATCCACCCTACTAATCACACACACATCTTAATGGTCACAGACCCATACTACTGGTCACACACCCATCCTACTGGTCACACACCCATCCTACTGGTCACATACCCATCCTACTGGTCACACATCTGTCCTACTGGTCACACATCAATCCTAATGGTCACACACACACTCATCCTACTGGTCACTTACCCATCCTACTGGTCACACACCCATCCTACTGGTCACAAACCCATCCTACTGGTCACACATCTGTCCTACTGGTTACATACCAATCCTAATGGTCACACACCCATCCTACCGGTCACACATCCATCCTACTGGTCACAATCTCATCATCTTAATGGTCACACACCCATCCTACTGGTCACAAACTCATCCTACTGGTCACACACACATCCTACTGGTCACACACCCATCCTACTTGTCGCACACCCATCCTACTGGTCACACACTCATCCTACTTGTCACACACCCATCTTACCGGTCACACACCCATACTACTGGTCACACACCCTTCTTACTGGTCACACACCCATCCTACTGGTCACACACTCATCCTACTTGTCACACACCCATCTTACCGGTCACACACCCATACTACTGGTCACACTCCCATCTTACCGGTCACACACCCATACTACCGGTCACACACCCATGTTACTGGTCACACACACCCATCCAACTAGTCACACACACACACCCATCCTACTGGTCACATATCCATCCTCCTGGTCACACACCCCTCCCCCTGGTCAGACACCCATCGTAACGGTCACACATTCATCCTACTGTGCATTCATATATAATTTATATTCTGGATCAGGCCGGATCAGAATTCTCTGATATATCTGTGTCGAAATTACACTATGCATGATTGCTTCTCAAATTTTAATATATAATTCATCATGATAGCATTGAAAAGTCATTTTGATTGATCACTGATAAATGAAAATTTACATGCGTGTACTAGGTTCCTATTATTTATTTACTAGGCGAAAATATAACAGATACAAAAAATGGTGTCCCAAGTTACCCCTACCCCGGTCCACCCTAAGTATGGTAAATTTTGGGTTGCGCATTTATCAGTTAAAAGATAAATGAGAGTGACATTTAATTTTATACATCGATGTTCAAAATAAGAAATACAGGAATAATATCAAATCTCATTCTTATTTCTATTTTAACTATTAAATGAGCAACCCAAGACTTTAAAAGACTTACGCAATTCTTGTCTATGGACATTTCGAAAACTTAAGAACATATAAAGAAGCCAAAATAAAAATGCTGATTTTGGCCTGATTGTGTCGCTTTGACATTCTTATATACTTATTGACAGTGGTACAACCAGTGAGTGTCACGATACCTGGAACCCAGTATGTTTTATATGGTTATGTCATTAAATGAATATTCTGTCACTAGGCCCCTGGTGCAGTGGCTAAAGCTGCTTGCTTGGAAACCACTCTGGCCTTCAAGTTTCAAAGAAACAAAAATGTTTTGCCCCTCAGACCCCATTCATGTCATTACGTTGTAGTCAACTCGAAACATAGTGCAGGGCGAGATCTTTCTCATTGCGTGTGCAGTAGAGCCTGCTATGAGCAGCCACTCTTATAAGCAGCCATCCTACATGTCCTATTGGAGGCCACTTGGCCATTCCCCAAAATGACATTTCCTATATAAATGAACCTCCTATGTGCAGCCACCTGCCTTAAAAAGCCACGTTTCCTGTGTCACAAGGGTGGCTGCTCATAGCAGGTTCTACTGTATAAATAGTCTGGCTAGATTTATTCAAAAGCGATCCTATATTATAGCCACAACAGTAGAATAACACATAAACAAGTCTTATTCACATATTACACCTCTGTACTGTACTGCTCTGCAAAGCCAAAATGCAGTATCTGCTTGCTTGTAAAGTGAGCAGACACTGCATTTAGGTTTTGCACGACAGCATAGATCAACAAGTGAACACACACATCAAGCAAATAATGTGTATTGTCAATATATATATAAGGTTTGTGAATGAAAAGGGTCAGTATACCCGCCGTCAGATTAACTTGTATCGCATGTTTTTCGTCGATTGCTCACGCAATTCTCAAGTGATTTTGATGACTATTTTCATCCAAAAATATTATATAGTTCAAACGTTAGACCATTTGACATGTAGTAAAATTGTAATTATGACGTCCCTCTATAGAACCAATAAACTAGTAAAGTTAAAGTTTGTTTGTAGCCCTGAATTGCGTCTAAAAAAATTTAATACAATATTTTCCGATGAAAATGTCAGGTAATCGCCGCGTGACTCGAAAATAGTCCTTGCAAAAGTTCATAAAAATCGGTTGAGAATTGACTGAAAAAAAGGCATAACACATGCGATACAAGTTAATTTGATGGCGGGTATATGTGGAAGGCTATATGTGGAAGGCTAACCCTCTTCACACTACGTCCGCTTATTCAGGCAAGAATTAACCCTTGAAGCGCTAAGTTAGATAATTTAAATTTTCACTCACTCAAAGTTGTGTCTCGCTACCGCGACCCACAACTTCAAGTGGGTGAAAATAACTCATATTTGTGCAATTTGTATCAAAACATAGGTCAATCTGAAAAACTCATTGCTCATTTACTCTCAAATTTTTCGTTTGAAGGAAAAATAAAATAATGGAATTGGGCAACACTTTAACCCTTTCACTGCTGGGATCGACATTCTGACGTCTAAAGTCCATCCCAGCACTGAAATAATTAAAATATGTATAATGACCTTAAACCTTATAATAACATAGGTAGGCCAAATTCAAATGAAGCAGAAACAGCTAAAGAAAAATCTAAAACATTCATGATGATTTCAAATTGTGAAAACCCTTTGTTCTCTTGGTTAATAGACTTTCGACGTCAGATTTTTTTTAGACGCCATGATTTCTATGAAAAAATTAAGTGAGTGTTAAGCGTTAACCCTAGCTGCAGCACTGATGTCGACTATAGTGTTATTTCTGTGCTTTGTCAAACTTGATCAACCAGTTTCGAAAGAGAGCAATGTCTTAGAGCTGAGTAACTGATATAATTAGAAATGACGCAATCTTACAAATACAGGTGATTTTCAGTAACTTGAAATTGTGGATCGCGGTAGCGAGACACAACTTCAAGTAACTTTACATTTAAATTGAATAGCTTGGAGCTCAGGGTGTTTAATAAAATGCCACTAAAAATATTCTGTGGAGACTCAGTTAATCATAATATAATACTTATAATGCAATTTAAAATATATAGCTATGTTATCATTATATTATATATTATTATTATATTATTTGATCCATTGCAGCAATGGAGCTCTTGGCGCGATGTATTGACGGTTATATATGGGATAAAATAGGCAGCATGTGTGGTTATATAAATGAAGACGTTCTGTTTATCTGACCAGGTTAGACCGGAACACGAGACGTTGATCCAATGTTGGCTTAATGCTGGGCCAACGTCGTAGACGGTGGCCAGCGTTGATGCAACATTAGGCTAGCATAATTTTGGTGTTTGCTGTGATAATATGAATTGTTGTTGGATAAAAGCCGGATCTAATCTAATGATTAGTACCATTTATTGTCTGTCAAGGTCAAACTATCACGTGACATCTACTGGTCAATGTAGCCATTCAGCTCAAGGTCACAAGCTGCCAACGCTGTATTAAAATTGGCCCAGAGTCTGTAATGTTGTGCCAATGTTAATACAATGCTGTACAGCAATTACCTTTTTCACGGTGATTGTCAACAGGACATATTGTTATTCCATATATGAGACGTCGAGACGGTGCTGGTTTAACATTGGGCCAACGTCGAAAACGTTGGAACAACATCAGTACAGCATTAGTCCAGTGGACTGGTTTTATTGGCATTCTAATTTTGTGACCTTCATGTTAATGTATTATTGACTCTTTAAGCACTTTTCCGCTCAAAAGTAGCTTATTTCTATTTATCTTGATATGAAATTTGCGGCAGAAATTCCTGATAAGTGAATGAATGAATGAATAAATGAATGAATGAATGAATAAATGAACGAACGAGCGAATGAATGAATGAATGAATGAGTGAGTGAATGAATGAATGATCGAGTGAGTGAGTGAGTGAGTGAGTGAGTGAGTGAGTGAGTGAGTGAGTGAGTGAGTGAGTGAGTGAGTGAGTGAGTGAGCGAGCGAGCGAGCGAGCGGGCGAGCGAGCGAGCGAGCGAGCGGGCGAGCGAGCGACCGAGCGAGCAAACGAACGAACGAACGAACGAACGAACGAACGAACGAACGAACGAACGAACGAACGAACGAACGAACGAACGAACGAACGAACGAACGAACGAACGAACGAACGAACGAACGAACGAACGAACGAACGAACGAACGAACGAACGAACGAACGAACGAACGAACGAACGAACGAACGAACGAACGAACGAACGAACGATAAACGAACGATAAACGAACGAACGAACGAACGAACGAACGAACGAACGAACGAACGAACGAACGAACGAACGAACGAACGAACGAACGAACGAACGAACGAACGAACGAACGAACGAACGAACGAACGAACGAACGAACGAACGAACGAACGAACGAACGAACGAACGAACGAACGAACGAACGAAAGAACGAACGATTTTTCAAATCAACTCAAGTGATTTATTATCTACATGTATCATATCTAAAGCTACATTAATTTAAACATGAATTGATTGTTGACTGGTGATATATGAGTATTTAGCATTTGTTGGCACTGTATATGTACATAGTAAAGTTCAGTTATGTGTGTTTTGTAATATTTGCCGTGAAAAGTCATAAAGCAGTAACTGCTGTCCTCTGACTTTACAGTAGGCCTATATGTCGTCGCCTCGGAGCTAAAGGATCCTATCTGCCACTCTAACGAGTGTCAGATAGGATCCTTTAGCTCCGAGGCGACGATGTAATGGTTGTTGTCAACATTCGTTGCCATGGCTACCTACCACAACCTCCCACATGATATATGTCAGCTTTTAGCCCCTCACCTACCAGTGATACATGTGTCCGTCATGGGGCATGTTTTTAAACATAGCAATTGAACCCTTTAAGCTCTAAGCCCCACTATAGTCATTTAAATCTATATTAACCCTTTAAGCTCTAAGCCCCACTATAGTCATTTAAATCTATATTAGCCCTTTAAGCTCTAAGCCCCACTATAGTCATTTAAATCCATATTAGCCCTTTAAGCTCTAAGCCCCACTATAGTCATTTAAATCCATATTAGCCCTTTAAGCTCTAAGCCCCACTATAGTCATTTAAATCTATATTAACCCTTTAAGCTCTAAGCACCACTATAGTCATTTAAATCCAGAGTAGCCTGTTTAAGGAGCTGAACTATTTTTGTTTAAACCATGGAGATCAATAGGTTTTTTTCCATTTGAAGGCATCATAAACTTCTTAGTCAGCTAGTCAGTCGTCAAAATCTGACGTCTACAGACGTCAAATTCTGACGTCAAAAGTCGATCCCGGGTTGTAACGGTTAATGTTGGGCAAAAGTTTCACACGGTGGTTCAATATTATAGAGCGACATTTCGGGTCTGTTACTGGGAATGAAATACATGCTTAACACCCACTGAATTGGCGTTCAAATGTAAAATAGATCAGTGTTCAATAAAAAATTGATATGTTATACACATCACACATGAGGCATATTTTATTAGAAAATGTAGGGACATATTAAAAATATTTTAAAATATTAAAATTTCCAGGAAACTGATACATCCCATCGAATCGAGGGCGATTATGAGGTTCCGTTTTAATGTATTACACTCTAGTTATCTAACCCTTTCCTCGCTAGGCGCGACTATTAACGTGTTTAATCTGTGTTTTTGAAGGTTAAATCATTGATATTGGAAATGAAATAAATATTTTAACAGGATTAGTAAATGTTTGGTCTCAAATTAAACAAATATTTTAACAGGATTAGTAAATGTTTGGTCTCAAATTAAACAAATACGTGAAAATTTAAATTATTTATTGTGGCGCTTCAGCAGTAATGTATACAGTCTGGTAAAGAGCAAAGTTAACCAACGCGAATGAATGCAACCGCGAAAGTTTACGCAAAAATTAGCAAATACACTTCATGCTAAACCACTACCGAAACAAAGGCAAACGAGAAAAAAATCAAAATGTTTCGAGTTTTTCCGCGTTCGCTTCGGTTTTTCATGAGAAATCCAGAGAGTTAATCGTGTCGAATTCGGCGTGTGTTCGCGTGCTGTCATCGTTTATATGCTGGCTCTCGCGCTTACGATCGCGTTCACGTTGGTTTAAACATATTTTTTTCCGCTTGGAACAATACAAAAAAAATAATACAAGGCTCCTTTAAAAAAATTACGTTGGTGTGTTTGGTGCTTAATTTTGTTTCACTGCTCTCAGAGAATCAAAATAGGATGAAATGTGATGACATTCTCTGGTTTGCAAAAGGTTAACATGAACCTGTGAACGGGGCGTAATCCATCTTAAAACAGCATTACGCCAGCATTGGACCAACTTTGGACACCTTGACCCAGCATTGGGCCGGCATTAAGCCATAGTTATCTGCGTCCAGGGCTAATAGCAGGACGGAAGTGATGAGCGCGAACTATTTTATCTGGCGCACTCAGAGCTAAAAATAAGGCCCCCCAGAGAGATAAGAAGCGAGGTGTGCCTATTTACGAAATACTCCAAATGTTATCGAATGAAACCTGTTCCAGCGAACGCGAGACGTTGATCTAATGCTGGTTTAATGACGGGCCAGCGTTGTAGACAATGGCCCAGCATTAAACCAGCATTGGTTTAACGTCTCGTGTTTACAGAGGTGCAGGTATGAAGGTATTTGTATATGATTCAACTGTTGTCATGGTTACTAAAACTGACAAGTCCAGGTTTGCCCCGCTGCACCTGTTTGACCCCCGGAGATTGGAAAGTGGCTCCTAACACGTCATATTTATCTCCATGGCAACGACAACTAGCTATGACAGCTATGCGTATATATTACCATGGTAACAAGTGGTTTATAAATCACAGGTAGACAGAATCTGTCTAAGTGCAAACATTGGCAGAAATACCGAGTATACAACCTAAACACACACACACAAATAACACACCAATTAAACACCTATATAGCACCTTTATACAACCTAAATACACACAGAAATATCACATCAATTAAATACCTATATATCACCTTTATACAACCTGAACACACAAAAAAAATAACACATCAATGCAACACCTATATAGCACCTTTATACAACCTAAACACAGACAGAAATAACACATCAATGAAACACCTTTATAGCACCTTTATACAACCTGAACACACACAGAAATAACACATCAATGAAACACCTGTATAACACCTTTATACAACCTGAACACAGACACAAAATAACACATCAATGAAACACCTATATAGCACCTTTATACAACCTAAATACAGACAGAAATAACAGATCAATTAAACACCTATATAGCACCTTTATACAACCTGAACACATACAGAAATAACAGATCAATTAAACACCTTTATAGCACCTTTATACAACCTAAACACATACAGAAATAACAGATCAATTAAACACCTTTATAGCACCTTTATACAACCTAAACACAGACAGAAATAACAGATCAATTAAACACCTATGTAGCACCTTTATACAACCTAAACACATACAGAAATAACAGATCAATTAAACACCTATATAGCACCTTTATACAACCTGAACACATACAGAAATAACAGATCAATTAAACACCTATATAGCACCTTTATACAACCTGAACACAGACATAAATAATACATCAATGAAACACCTGTATAACACCTTTATACAACCTGAACACAGACATAAATAACAGATCAATTAAACACCTGTATAACACCTTTATACAACCTAAACACATACAGAAATACCACATCAATTAACCCTTAAAGTACTGAAATATTTTGTATAAACCATGAAGACAACAAGTTTTTTTTCCAATTTTAAATCATCATAAATTATCATAACTAGCTTTTTCTGCTTCATTTGAATACGTATGTTATGGATCTACAGCCATTGTAAATGTTTTACTCTTTCAGCGAGGGGATCGCCTTTAGACGTCTAATATATGACTACACTGAGCTGTCGACGTTAGTGCAACACGCTCCTAATATCAATGACGCGTGGACAGAGTGGTTAGAAGCTGTGAACAGCTGCATTGACAGAAACGTTCCGAAACGTGTCATAAAACATTCGAAGGGACCACCATGGGTTGACCATGAGTTGCGATCGTTACTCGCTGCTAGGACACTATAACCCAAAGGGTTTTTTCAATTTAATTTCATCCTAAATGTCTTAAGCTAGTTCTGCTTCATTTGAATACCTATGTTATCATGATTTGGGTCTCCAGCCATTATACATTATGTTTAACCCTTACAGCGCGGGGATCGCCTTTAATCGTCAGAATCCTTACAGCGCGGGGATCGCCTTTAATCGTCAGAATCCGTACAGCGCGGGGATCGCCTTTAATCGGCAGAATCCTTACAGCTCGGGGATCGACTTTATTCGTCAGAATCCGTACAGCGCGGGGATCGCCTTTAATCGGCAGAATCCTTACAGCGCGGGGATCGACTTTAATCGTCAGAACCCTTACAGCGCGGGGATCGCCTTTAATCGTCAGAATCCGTACAGCGCGGGGATCGCCTTTAATCGTCAGAATCCGTACAGCGCGGGGATCGCCTTTAATCGGCAGAATCCTTACAGCTCGGGGATCGACTTTAATCGTCAGAATCCGTACAGCGCGGGGATCGCCTTTAATCGGCAGAATCCTTACAGCGCGGGGATCGACTTTAATCGTCAGAACCCTTACAGCGCGGGGATCGCCTTTAATCGTCAGAATCCGTACAGCGCGGGGATCGCCTTTAATCGTCAGAATCAGTAGTTTAGCCCTTACAGCGCGGGGATCGCCTTTAATCGTCAGAATCTGTAGAAGGTACAATCATCTTGAGAATGATGGTATATCTTCCTGACAAACAAACAACAAGCAACAAAATGAAGTGAGATGACAGAGGTCTGCGTAATATTATGCTACATAATATCACAACAATGTAAACAGACAAGAGAACATAGACTGAAAATTGTCACTTTGGACTGATTCGTTGTTGGTTCAAGTCAATTTTGCAATATAGTGATCTAAGCATAGCAGAAATATCGTGATACGAAAAATATTCAACATGGCGAAAAAAATTATAAAATATAAAAACGAAATAAAATATGAATGGAATAAAATACAACACAAAGATTCAAAATTTTAAAAGCAGTGCATGATGTTGATCCTGATTGAAATACAATCATTTCGCTGAGTTTTCGTCGAATGCCGATTGTTGACACGTCAGTTCTGTTAGCAAATCGAAAATACATCATTCGTGTGGTTTGAAAAATACAGCTCTCGTTCAATGAATAAGGTGTTCGCACAACTTATTCATTTGACGAGTGTTGTATTGTCCCATATAGTACTTCAAGTTTCTATATATACACTCAAAATAGATAGAGTCATTTAATAAATTATTAGGGGGAATTGGGTTAAATTCTGAAAGAAAAAACGACGAATATATAATATGTGTGGGAAAATAATCATATTTGCTACTCCAGGCCTCCGGGCTCCAGGCACATTTTATGTATTTTAATATTAAGTAATCATATGGTCTAACAATGTCCATTTATATCGGTTACATTATTTATGGGTCACTTTGAATGACACATTCCATGCATGTGGTACACGACAATAAATATGTGCATGATAATATTGATTAATCTATCTGATCTTTGATCTCTTTATTAACCTATGTGCACTCACTGGTCGTACATGTATGTGCAGCATCGCTGTTCATAGAAATGGTATAGAATTATGTATATTTGTACAGCGTTATGTACATTGACCTTTGACCCTTTCAAGCCTGAATTTAGCATGGTAAATATTCATCCTCTACAAGTCGAATTCTCGACTTGTAGAGGATGAATTATAATAATGAGAATATTTATTTCTTCTGAAGCGCTTTTCCAACAAAACGTTGTTCGTCGCGCTGTACGATATAAGTTTATATAAATGGGTTTTTTTCAAAGATGAGTCTTCAGCGCAGCTTTAAACACAGTCAGTGATGGACTTGATGTTTAGGGGTCTTGTCAAGTTAAAAAAAATCCAAAAATCCCGAGAAAAACTCAGAACCCACCCACCCCACTAGCCAATTTTTATTATTTTTTTTGGAAACATTTGGAAACATGAAAACAACACAGAAAACACACCAAAAAAAAACATATCCCCCAAAAAAATTAAAATCCGAATTGGGGCTTGACCCACCCACCCACTTCCGAGTTTTTCTCGAATTTTTGGATCTTTTTTAACTTGACAAAACCCCTTAGTGGCAGTGTATTCCAGAGCCTTGCTAAAAGCCCCGTCACTCTAGAATGTTTTGTACGTGGCACACAGTAAATGGGGATGAAGATGACTTGAAATTGGGATATTACTTTTATTAAAAGAGTTCCATGAAAATGTTCGTTCTAAGCCCTCCAGCTAGGTGCAGGGAATTAAGACACTTTTTAGAAAGGCAAAATTCTGCCCTGATTCATCGTGAGGACTTAAAGGGTTAACTCGCTGAGAAGGCTATATATCCGTTTAACCCTTAAAGCGCTGAAATCTGTTTATTAAAACCGTGTAGGCCAAAAGGTTTTTTTTCAACTTGAAATCATCATAAACGTCTCAGTCAGCTCTTTCTGATTCATTTGAATACCTATGGTATCGGTCTACGGCCATTATAAATATATTTTTTCTCACAGCGCGGGGATCAACTTTCGATTCTGTCGACTAAAGTCGATCCCCGCGCTGTGAGGGTGTCTTTCAATAAAGGTAAATTGTAACAGAGATGAGCCGTGATTGAACTATTTTATTTAAGTAGGTACTTGAAGTTGTGGGTCGGGGTGGCGACTCACAACTTCAAGTATAGGTATATGGATATGCAGGTATATATATAATTATATATATTTATGGATTGGCTCGAAAACAGCGTCTCTCTGTCTGTCACATAACAGTTTCTACCTCCATGGTCCACTTAGTGCACCGACATTGTCATATGGGTAGTTCCATGTGTGGTCAATAAATGCTCATGTATATTGATCTAGATGCTTCTGGCAGAACCCCTGGACATTCTGCAGATTTGTACAACATGTGATGTGTACTAAACAACCTTGTTCTACTCACTCATTCTTTTTTTTTTATTTGTACATTACGTATGAATGAATGGATGGATGAATGGATGGTTGGATAAATGATTGATTGAATGTTGCCTCCACCACACCCGCTATTTACTCAGCATGTTGACAACTAATACAAATGATGAATTCACAAGATGGAGAATTGGAAATCTCCACGGGCTTCAGAAATCATCAAACACTGGCAATAAATATATCACCATGGACCAGTATAAACTCGTTTATAGTCGTCATCTGAATTGGTGAATACATGCCTCCAAAATAATATAAATGTAAAATATGCCAATATACGTATCCCTGGAGTA
This sequence comes from Flabesymbios commensalis, assembly GCA_964017125.1. NCBI lineage: Eukaryota > Metazoa > Annelida > Polychaeta > Terebellida > Flabelligeridae > Flabesymbios > Flabesymbios commensalis. The sequence continues at coordinate 4,372,799 of OZ024913.1, forward strand.
GAAGGGACATATTGCGTATTAGATTAACATTTACAAGGAGAAAAAGAAAAGAAGAAGAGGAGGAGATGGAGGAGGAGATGGAGGAGGAGGGGGAAGAGGAGAAAAAGAAGAAGAATGAGGAGGAGGAGGAGAAGGAGGAGGAGGAGTAGGAGGAGGAGGAGGAAGAGGAGGAAAAAGAGGAAGATGAGGAGGAGGATAAAGAGGAGAAAAAGAAGAAGAAAAAGAAGAAGAAGAAGAAGAAGGAAAAGGAGGACGAGGAGGAGGACGAGGAGGACGAGGAGGAGGAGGAGGAGGAGGAGGAGGAGGAGAAGGAGGAGGAGGAGGAGGAGAAGGAGGAGGAGAAGGAGGAGGAGGAGGAGAAGGAGGAGGAGGAGGAGGAGGAGGAGGAGGAGGAGGAGGAGGAGGAGGAGGAGGAGGAGGAGGAGGAGGAGGAGGAGGAGGAGGAGGAGGAGGAGGAGGAGGAGGAGGAGGAGGAGGAGGAGGAGGAGGAGGAGGAGGAGGAGGAGGAGGAGGAGGAAGAGGAGGAGGAGGAGGAGGAGAAGTCAAGTCAAGTGGTTTTTTTAATATAATTTGTCTATACAGAATTATTCGGTGTATGATATGTCTGCACTATGCACCATACCATTGATTACCTCCCCTCCTCTCCTCTGTCCATTGATTATCTTCCCACCCACCCGCCCCCTCACTCTGGAAAAACTAGGTCATATACAAATTGCAATGGCTGATTGATTGCACAGCCATGCAAAAGCAAACAGCAGTAACTGCTTTCTTTTTAAGTAAGCAGTTACTGCTGTTTGCCTTTGCTACGTACACATCCATGTAAAGGTAGACAGTAGTATCTCACTTGCATACTTTATGTAGCCATACTTTATAACATCGTCCTACATATTTAGAGTCACGAATCACCAACCCTGATCATTGCGTGATCAAGATCTGCTGAATGCAGGTCGAAACATCGCAATCGTTTCACATTAAGTTCCAGAGTGAGTAAAATTTAACCAACAAGAGAACGTTTTGTATTTTCCATTCCAATATTCCATATACACTGTAGTTTGATGATGCCTGTTTACAATGTTACTGTTGACGACCTGATCTCTGATTTCTGGACCATGTCATCGATCAGCTTTAGCTAGCGGCACCACCATACGCCTCCGCCCCCGCTCCCTCAAAACCTGGGCCTGGTTTTATCAGCCGACTTAAGTCATAATGTTTTAAATATCTACAACCAATCCTTAAGCTTAAGACTAACTTAAATGCAGGGCAACCAGACTTAAAGGGACTGGCCCAGGTCCAAAATCATAAAAAAATCGGTGATTTTATTTTTCTGCTGCGCATTCACCAGTAAGGCTACATATAGATACGAAATTCCTGATTTCTAATTATTGACAACCATGTCAAAAATTAGAAATCCGGAAATTTCGTCTTTTGCAGTTCTAGTCTATGGACATGTTTACATCATATGGTCATATTAAGAAGCCAAAATAAAATCACCGATTTTTTATGATTTTAGCCTGGGCCAGTCCCTTTAAGCCCGTAGGTGAAACCGTCTGGACCTGGGGCCTTAAAATTAAGATTGTCCTAAATTTCTCTCATTTCAATTAGAAAAGGTAAGATCTTCCTAAATTATCTAGTTTTTTCAAGCCACTGTACCGGCTGCCGTTATGATGTCTATAATTATTGTGCGTCGCTTGATGTCTAACTTATATGGGAATGATCACATGCTTACCAATACACCCCCGCCCCCTATCCTACATATCCTAGCTTATCACATGCTGACCAATACACCCCGCCCCCTATCCTACATATCCTAGCTTTATCTTATTTTGAAAAAATCGCTAAAAGACCGGCCTAGAAGAAAAATGGAATGTCAACTTCCGAGCAATTAAATAGCAGATAAGTCTGTGGCGTGACGGGATCAACGAATCACTGACCGTCATTCAGTTGTTTTTCTCATCAGGGGCAGAGTAGCCTACCATACCGGGACCGGAAAACATAGCGACCCAGCAAACAAGAGACATGTACACAATGTTGTTTTATTGTTGGTCCACTGTCTACGATGCTGGCACAACATTAAACCAACATTGGGTAAACGTGTCGCGTTTGCTTATTCATTATATTTGGATTTTCACCCACTACCGCGACACACAACTTCAAGTGGGTGAAAATTACTCATATTTGTTTAATTTGGGATCAAACATTGGCAAATTGTCATATATTTGTTTGTATATATGTTATGTACCAAGAGTACGACCAATAAACTATTATTATATTTAAACACCTATTACACTCCAAATAAACCTGATTTCATTGGCTAAGAAAACAAACCAGAAACGACTCTAGCTGTGCTCAGCGCATAAAGGGTTACAAGTAATGTATCCAGACGTCATAACAGGAGGGTTACAGTAATGTATCCAGACGTCATAACAGGAGGGTTACAGTAATGTATCCAGACGTCATAACAGGAGGGTTACAGTAATGTATCCAGACGTCATAACAGGAGGGTTACAGTAATGTATCCAGACGTCATAACAGGAGGGTTACAGTAATGTATCCAGACGTCATAACAGGAGGGTTACAGTAATGTATCCAGACGTCATAACAGGAGGGTTACAGTAATGTATCCAGACGTCATAACAGGAGGGTTACAGTAATGTATCCAGACGTCATAACAGGAGGGTTACAGCAATGTATCCAGACGTCATAACAGGAGGGTTACAGTAATGTATCCAGACTGTGTCATAAAAGGCGCTTTCTATAAATACTGCTTGGTCACAGCGACTCATGACTCATGACCATATCCTCCCCGTCACGGTACATGTTGTGGGTCACCTAGTTTCCTTATTGATTCTTTTATATGATATCTCTGGTAAAGAACGTACATAGACGTCTGTAGCGTAATGGCTGCAACAATAGTCCAGTCAAATTGAACTTTGACCCAGAACAAACTGCAACAGAATTTATTATGATGGCATGTGACTCTACATGGGTATTTACATAACATATTAAAAGTCTACAAAAATATAGTGGGGAGAACATATTTTTAAAAGCCAAAACTGAATATAAAAAATCTATTAGAATTCATTCATTCACTCATTCATTCATTCATTGATGTGTGGCCTTATACCTTTTAGATTGATGCCCCTTGGTCATGCTGGTAATCCCGTTTAGCTACATTAGCCACCATCAAACTATAGTTTATATAACATACTAGTCAGGGGGTCAAGTACATATTTTTGGCTGAACCTGTAAAGTGGGTCCAAAGTTTTTTTCTCAGTGTTTTCATATTATATAGGTATTGTAGTCCATGTCGGGCCAGCGTCGGAGACGATGACCCAACATTAAAACAACACTGGGTCAAGGTATGCTGCTTGCACTCTGCAAAGAAAGAAAAACACATGCTGAGCACTTCCGAACAAACAGTAGGCATTGAGCCAGTATTGGGGTACTGTGCAACGCTGGCGCAACCTTGCACCAACACCAGTTAAAATATCGCAATTACCAGATTGTGGTCACTCCTTTATTTGGAAAGTTAACCCTGCCATTTGGTTCAATGCTGGGTCAATGTTGGGCCAGTGTCGCCGACAGCGGACCAGCTTTGATTCACCTTTGGGTTGATGTCTGGTATCTGTGTCAAAGTCAATTCCCCGGCACAGGAAGTGACCTACAACCGGTGACCTACATCGGTCACATGTCATACCAATCCCTCTGAAAATGTATTGTATCTGATGATATCATAGTCCCCTAACCACCAGAGTGTCTAATAGTATCATATGCCCCTAGCCGCCAAAGCGTCGTATGCCCACTTCACAAGGATTTAGCAAAAAGGATCAAGGGCAAAGGGTGCATTTATTTATTTATTTATTCATTCATTCACATATTCATATATTCATATATTCATATATTTATATATTCATATGGTCATTCCTTCGTCCATGAATTCATTCATTCATTCATTCATTCATTCATTCATTCATTCATTTATTCATTCATTCATTCAGGCATCTATATTCATTTATTCATTCATATATTCATATATGCATATATTTATCAAATTGTCTATTATATAATGCAAGCCCGCATCACTATATAAGTTTAGATCACCATGTATATATAGAACACTTTACTGAGAGCGGTCCAGTCATCTTGCGGTCATTCCAGTTTATTAAGACATTGAACTCCAGACGCCATCTGTCCACCATAGTCTAATGAAAACATGAAAAGACCCACCACAAATTGCATACGTTTTATGTTTTACATCAATCAGCTCAGAATCGTCAATGAAAATATGCTAAAATGGTGGAATGATACATAATTTGCACTAATCCAAGATCGCCGCAACTCCATTTGCAGACCACAGCTACATATATATAGGCCTAATTTGTGTAATACCTATAAATTGAGGAGTAGGAGGAGGAGAAGGAAGAGGAGGAAGAAGAGGAAGATGAGGAGGAGGAGGAGGAGAAAGAGGAGAAAAAGAAGAAGAAGAAGAAGAAGAAGAAGAAGAAGAAGAAGAAGAAGAAGAAGAAGAAGAAGAAGAAGAAAAGAAGAAGAAGAAGAAGAAGAAGAAAAAAAAAGAAAAGGAGGACGAGGAGGAGAAGGAGGAGGACGAGGAGGAGGAGGAGGAGGAGGGAGAGGAGAGGAGGAGGAGGGGAGGAGGAGGAGGAGGAGGAGGAGGAGCGGGAGGGGGAAGATGG
>OZ024913.1:4377692-4499533 GCA_964017125.1 Flabesymbios commensalis
CGTCAATTCAGACGTCAATTCTCAACCGTTTTCCATGTAGTTTTGCAGGCAACATTGGCTGTTATCACGGCAACTTCCCTGTAAATTTGGCGAAGTTTGATTAATGTAAACTTGGCGTAGTTTGATTTATTACTGCGAAAACTATTAAAGAAATTGGTGCGAAATTTGATTGAGTATTATTAAAAGTTATTCATTTAGACGTCAAATCAGACGTCAATTCTCAACCGTTTTCCATGTAGTTTTGTAGGCGACATCGGCTGTTATTACGGCAACTTCCCTGTAAATTTGGCGAAGTTTGATTAATGTAAACTTGGCAAAGTTTGAATTATTACTGCGAAAATTATTAAAGAGATTGGTGTGAAATTTGATTGAGTATTATTAAAAATTATTCATTTAGACGTCAATTCAGACGTCAATTCTCAACCGTTTTCCATGTAGTTTTGCAGGCACCATCGGCTGGTATAACGGCAACTTCCCTGTAAATTTGGCGAAGTTTGATTAATGTAAACTTGGCGTAGTTTGATTTATTACTGCGAAAATTATTAAAGAGATTGGTGCGAAATTTGATTGAGTATTATTAAAAGTTATTCATTTAGACGTCAATTCAGACGTCAATTCTCAACCGTTTTCCATGTAGTTTTGTAGGCGACATCGGCTGTTATTACGGCAACTTCCCTGTAAATTTGGTGAAGTTTGATTAATGTAAACTTGGCGAAGTTTGATTTATTACTGCGAAAATGATTAAAGAGATTGGTGTGAAATTTGATTGAGTATTATTAAAAGTTATTCATTTAGACGTCAATTCAGACGTCAATTCTCAACCGTTTTCCATGTATTTTTGCAGGCAACATTGGCTGTTATTACGGTAGCTTCTCTGTAAATTTGGCAAAGTTTGATTAATTACTGCAAAAGTTATTAATGAGATTGGTGTGAAATTTGATTGAGTATTATTAAAAGTTATTCTTTTAGACGTCAATTCAGACGTCAATTCTCAACCGTTTTTCATGTAATTTTGCAGGCTCCATCGGCTGGTATTACGGCAACTGCCCTGTAAATTTGGCAAAGTTTGATTAATTACTGCAAAAGTTATTAATGAGATTGGTGTGAAATTTGATTGAGTATTATTAAAAATTATTCATTTAGACGTCAATTCAGACGTCAATTCTCAACCGTTTTCCATGTAATTTTGCAGGCACCATCGGCTGTTATTACGGCAACTTCCCTGTAATTTTGGCGAAGTGTGATTGATTACTGCAAAAGTTATCAATGAGATTGGTTTAAAAATTGATTGAGTATTATTAAAAGTTATTCATTTAGACGTCAATTCAGACGTCAATTCTCAACCGTTTTCCATGTAGTTTTGCAGGCACCATCGGCTGGTATAACGGCAACTTCCCTGTAAATTTGGCGAAGTTTGATTAATTACTGCAAAATTTATTAATGAGATTGGTGTGAAATTTGATTGAGTATAATTAAAATTTATTCTTTTAGACGTCAATTCAGACGTCAATTCTCAACCGTTTTTCATGTAATTTTGCAGGCACCATCGGCTGGTATTACGGCAACTGCCCTGTAAATTTGGCAAAGTTTGAATAATTACTGCATAAGTTATCAATGAGCTTGGTGTGAAATTTGATTGAGTATTATTAAAAGTTATTCAATCAGACGTCAATTCAGACGTCAATTCTCAACCGTTTTCCATGTAGTTTTGCAGGCAACATTAGCTGTTATTACGGCAACTTCCCTGTAAATTTGGCGAAGTTTGATTAATGTAAACTTGGCGTAGTTTGATTTATTACTGCGAAAATTATTAAAGAGATTGGTGCGAAATTTGATTGAGTATTATTAAAAGTTATTCATTTAGACGTCAATTCAGACGTCAATTCTCAACCGTTTTCCATGTAGTTTTGTAGGCGACATCGGCTGTTATTACGGCAACTTCCCTGTAAATTTGGCGAAGTTTGATTAATGTAAACTTGGCGAAGTTTGATTTATTACTGCGAAAATTATTAAAGAGATTGGTGTGAAATTTGATTGAGTATTAATAAAAGTTATTCATTTAGACGTCAATTCAGACGTCAATTCTCAACCGTTTTCCATGTAGTTTTGTAGGCGACATCGGCTGTTATTACGGCAACTTCCCTGTAAATTTGGCGAAGTTTGATTAATGTAAACTTGGCGAAGTTTGATTTATTACTGCGAAAATTATTAAAGAGATTGGTGTGAAATTTGATTGAGTATTATTAAAAGTTATTCATTTAGACGTCAATTCAGACGTCAATTCTCAACCGTTTTCCATGTAGTTTTGCAGGCACCATCGGCTGGTATAACGGCAACTTCCCTGTAAATTTGGCGAAGTTTGATTAATTACTGCAAAATTTATTAATGAGATTGGTGTGAAATTTGATTGAGTATTATTAAAAGTTATTCATTTAGACGTCAATTCAGACGTCAATTCTCAACCGTTTTCCATGTAATTTTGCAGGCACCATCGGCTGTTATTACGGCAACTTCCCTGTAAATTTGGCGAAGTTTGATTGATTACTGCAAAAGTTATTAATGAGATTGGTTTAAAAATTGATTGAGTATTATTAAGTTATTCATTTAGACGTCAATTCAGACGTCAATTCTCAACCGTTCTCGATGTAGTTTTGCAGGCACCATCGGCTGGTATTACGGCAACTACCGTGTGAATTTGGCGAAGTTTGATTAATTATTGCAGAAGTTATTAATGAGCTTGGTGTGAAATTTGATTGACTATTATTAAAAGTTATTCATTTAGACGTCAATTCAGACGTCAATTCTCAACCGTTTTCCATGTAGTTTTGCAGGCAACATTGGCTTTTATTACGGCAACTGCCCTGTAAATTTGGCGAAGTTTGACTATTTACTGCATAAGTTATTAATGAGATTGGTGTGAAATTTGATTGAGTATAATTAAAAGTTATTCTTTTAGACGTCAATTCAGACGTCAATTCTCAACCGTTTTTCATGTAATTTTGCAGGCACCATCGGCTGGTATTACGGCAACTGCCCTGTAAATTTGGCAAAGTTTGAATAATTACTGCATAAGTTATTAATGAGCTTGGTGTGAAATTTGATTGAGTATTATTAAAAGTTATTCAATCAGACGTCAATTCAGACGTCAATTCACAACCGTTTTCCATGTAGTTTTGCAGGCAACATTAGCTGTTATTACGGCAACTTCCCTGTAAATTTGGCGAAGTTTGATTAATGTAAACTTGGCGTAGTTTGATTTATTACTGCGAAAATTATTAAAGAGATTGGTGCGAAATTTGATTGAGTATTATTAAAAGTTATTCATTTAGACGTCAATTCAGACGTCAATTCTCAACCGTTTGCCATGTAGTTTTGTAGGCGACATAGGCTATTATTACGGCAACTTCCCTGTAAATTTGGCGAAGTTTGATTAATGTAAACTTGGCGAAGTTTGATTTATTACTGCGAAAATTATTAAAGAGATTGGTGTGAAATTTGATTGAGTATTATTAAAAGTTATTCATTTAGACGTCAATTCAGACGTCAATTCTCAACCGTTTTCCATATAGTTTTGCAGGCACCATCGGCTGGTATAACGGCAACTTCCCTGTAAGTTTGGCGAAGTTTGATTAATTACTGCAAAATTTATTAATGAGATTGGTGTGAAATTTGATTGAGTATTATTAAAAGTTATTTATTTAGACGTCAATTCAGACGTCAATTCTCAACCGTTTTCCATGTAATTTTGCAGGCACCATCGGCTGTTATTACGGCAACTTCCCTGTAAATTTGGCGAAGTTTGATTGATTACTGCAAAAGTTATTAATGAGATTGGTTTAAAAATTGATTGAGTATTATTAAGTTATTCATTTAGACGTCAATTCAGACGTCAATTCTCAACCGTTCTCGATGTAGTTTTGCAGGCACCATCGGCTGGTATTACGGCAACTACCGTGTGAATTTGGCGAAGTTTGATTAATTATTGCAGAAGTTATTAATGAGCTTGGTGTGAAATTTGATTGACTATTATTAAAAGTTATTCATTTAGACGTCAATTCAGACGTCAATTCTCAACCGTTTTCCATGTAGTTTTGCAGGCAACATTGGCTTTTATTACGGCAACTGCCCTGTAAATTTGGCGAAGTTTGACTATTTACTGCATAAGTTATTAATGAGATTGGTGTGAAATTTGATTGAGTATTATTAAAAGTTATTCATTTAGACGTCAATTCAGACGTCAATTCTCGACCGTTTTCCATGTAATTTTGCAGGCACCATCGGCTGGTATTACGGCAACTGCCCTGTAAATTTGGCAAAGTTTGAATAATTACTGCATAAGTTATTAATGAGCTTGGTGTGAAATTTGATTGAGTATTATTAAAAGTTATTCATTTAGACGTCAATTCAGACGTCAATTCTCAACCGTTTTCCATGTAGTTTTGCAGGCAACATTGGCTGTTATCACGGCAACTTCCCTGTAAATTTGGCGAAGTTTGATTAATGTAAACTTGGCGTAGTTTGATTTATTACTGCGAAAATTATTAAAGAGATTGGTGCGAAATTTGATTGAGTATTATTAAAAGTTATTCATTTAGACGTCAATTCAGACGTCAATTCTAAACCGTTTTCCATGTAGTTTTGTAGGCGACATCGGCTGTTATTACGGCAACTTCCCTGTAAATTTGGCGAAGTTTGATTAATGTAAACTTGGCAAAGTTTGAATTATTACTGCGAAAATTATTAAAGAGATTGGTGTGAAATTTGATTGAGTATTATTAAAAGTTATTCATTTAGACGTCAATTCAGACGTCAATTCTCAACCGTTTTCCATGTAGTTTTGCAGGCACCATCGGCTGGTATAACGGCAACTTCCCTGTAAATTTGGCGAAGTTTGATTAATGTAAACTTGGCGTAGTTTGATTTAATACTGCGAAAATTATTAAAGAGATTGGTGCGAAATTTGATTGAGTATTATTAAAAGTTATTCATTTAGACGTCAATTCAGACGTCAATTCTCAACCGTTTTCCATGTAGTTTTGTAGGCGACATCGACTGTTATTACGGCAACTTCCCTGTAAATTTGGCGAAGTTTGATTAATGTAAACTTGGCGAAGTTTGATTTATTACTGCGAAAATGATTAAAGAGATTGGTGTGAAATTTAATTGAGTATTATTAAAAGTTATTCATTCAGACGTCAATTCAGACGTCAATTCTCAACCGTTTTCCATGTAGTTTTGCAGGCAACATTGGCTGTTATTACGGAAACTTCTCTGTAAATTTGGCAAAGTTTGATTAATTACTGCAAAAGTTATTAATGAGATTGGTGTGAAATTTGATTGAGTATAATTAAAAGTTATTCTTTTAGACGTCAATTCAGACGTCAATTCTCAACCGTTTTTCATGTAATTTTGCAGGCACCATCGGCTGGTATTACGGCAACTGCCCTGTAAATTTGGCAAAGTTTGAATAATTACTGCATAAGTTATTAATGAGCTTGGTGTGAAATTTGATTGAGTATTACTAAAAGTTATTCAATCAGACGTCAATTCAGACGTCAATTCACAACCGTTTTCCATGTAGTTTTGCAGGCAACATTAGCTGTTATTACGGCAACTTCCCTGTAAATTTGGCGAAGTTTGATTAATGTAAACTTGGTGTAGTTTGATTTATTACTGCGAAAATTATTAAAGAGATTGGTGCGAAATTTTATTGAGTATTATTAAAAGTTATTCATTTAGACGTCAATTCAGACGTCAATTCTCAACCGTTTGCCATGTAGTTTTGTAGGCGACATCGGCTGTTATTACGGCAACTTCCCTGTAAATTTGGCGAAGTTTGCTTAATGTAAACTTGGCGAAGTTTGATTTATTACTGCGAAAATTATTAAAGAGATTGGTGTGAAATTTGATTGAGTATTATTAAAAGTTATTCATTTAGACGTCAATTCAGACGTCAATTCTCAACCGTTTTCCATGTAGTTTTGCAGGCACCATCGGCTGGTATAACGGCAACTTCCCTGTAAGTTTGGCGAAGTTTGATTAATTATTGCAAAATTTATTAATGAGATTGGTGTGAAATTTGATTGAGTATTATTAAAAGTTATTTATTTAGACGTCAATTCAGACGTCAATTCTCAACCGTTTTCCATGTAATTTTGCAGGCACCATCGGCTGTTATTACGGCAACTTCCCTGTAAATTTGGCGAAGTTTGATTGATTACTGCAAAAGTTATTAATGAGATTGGTTTAAAAATTGATTGAGTATTATTAAGTTATTCATTTAGACGTCAATTCAGACGTCAATTCTCAACCGTTCTCGATGTAGTTTTGCAGGCACCATCGGCTGGTATTACGGCAACTACCGTGTGAATTTGGCGAAGTTTGATTAATTATTGCAGAAGTTATTAATGAGCTTGGTGTGAAATTTGATTGACTATTATTAAAAGTTATTCATTTAGACGTCAATTCAGACGTCAATTCTCAACCGTTTTCCATGTAGTTTTGCAGGCAACATTGGCTTTTATTACGGCAACTGCCCTGTAAATTTGGCGAAGTTTGACTATTTACTGCATAAGTTATTAATGAGATTGGTGTGAAATTTGATTGAGTATTATTAAAATTATTCATTTAGACGTCAATTCAGACGTCAATTCTCGACCGTTTTCCATGTAATTTTGCAGGCACCATCGGCTGGTATTACGGCAACTGCCCTGTAAATTTGGCAAAGTTTGAATAATTACTGCATAAGTTATTAATGAGCTTGGTGTGAAATTTGATTGAGTATTATTAAAAGTTATTCATTTAGACGTCAATTCAGACGTCAATTCTCAACCGTTTTCCATGTAGTTTTGCAGGCAACATTGGCTGTTATCACGGCAACTTCCCTGTAAATTTGGCGAAGTTTGATTAATGTAAACTTGGCGTAGTTTGATTTATTACTGCGAAAATTATTAAAGAGATTGGTGCGAAATTTGATTGAGTATTATTAAAAGTTATTCATTTAGACGTCAATTCAGACGTCAATTCTAAACCGTTTTCCATGTAGTTTTGTAGGCGACATCGGCTGTTATTACGGCAACTTCCCTGTAAATTTGGCGAAGTTTGATTAATGTGAACTTGGCAAAGTTTGAATTATTACTGCGAAAATTATTAAAGAGATTGGTGTGAAATTTGATTGAGTATTATTAAAAGTTATTCATTTAGACGTCAATTCAGACGTCAATTCTCAACCGTTTTCCATGTAGTTTTGCAGGCACCATCGGCTGGTATAACGGCAATTTCCCTGTAAATTTGGCGAAGTTTGATTAATGTAAACTTGGCGTAGTTTGATTTAATACTGCGAAAATTATTAAAGAGATTGGTGCGAAATTTGATTGAGTATTATTAAAAGTTATTCATTTAGACGTCAATTCAGACGTCAATTCTCAACCGTTTTCCATGTAGTTTTGTAGGCGACATCGACTGTTATTACGGCAACTTCCCTGTAAATTTGGCGAAGTTTGATTAATGTAAACTTGGCGAAGTTTGATTTATTACTGCGAAAATGATTAAAGAGATTGGTGTGAAATTTAATTGAGTATTATTAAAAGTTATTCATTTAGACGTCAATTCAGACGTCAATTCTCAACCGTTTTCCATGTAGTTTTGCAGGCAACATTGGCTGTTATTACGGTAACTTCTCTGTAAATTTGGCAAAGTTTGATTAATTACTGCAAAAGTTATTAATGAGATTGGTGTGAAATTTGATTGAGTATTATTAAAAGTTATTCTTTTAGACGTCAATTCAGACGTCAATTCTCAACCGTTTTCCATGTAATTTTGCAGGCACCATCGGCTGTTATTACGGCAACTTCCCTGTAATTTTGGCGAAGTGTGATTGATTACTGCAAAAGTTATTAATGAGATTGGTTTAAAAATTGATTGAGTATTATTAAAAGTTATTCATTTAGACGTCAATTCAGACGTCAATTCTCAACCGTTTTCCATGTAGTTTTGCAGGCACCATCGGCTGGTATAACGGCAACTTCCCTGTAAATTTGGCGAAGTTTGATTAATTACTGCAAAATTTATTAATGAGATTGGTGTGAAATTTGATTGAGTATTATTAAAAGTTATTCTTTTAGACGTCAATTCAGACGTCAATTCTCAACCGTTTTTCATGTAATTTTGCAGGCACCATCGGCTGGTATTACGGCAACTGCCCTGTAAATTTGGCAAAGTTTGAATAATTACTGCATAAGTTATTAATGAGCTTGGTGTGAAATTTGATTGAGTATTATTAAAAGTTATTCAATCAGACGTCAATTCAGACGTCAATTCTCAACCGTTTTCCATGTAGTTTTTCAGGCAACATTAGCTGTTATTACGGCAACTTCCCTGTAAATTTGGCGAAGTTCGATTAATGTAAACTTGGCGTAGTTTAATTTATTACTGCGAAAATTATTAAGGAGATTGGTGCGAAATTTGATTGAGTATTATTAAAAGTTATTCATTTAGACGTCAATTCAGACGTCAATTCTCAACCGTTTTCCATGTAGTTTTGTAGGCGACATCTGCTGTTATTACGGCAACTTCCCTGTAAATTTGGCGAAGTTTGATTAATGTAAACTTGGCGAAGTTTGATTAATTATTGCAGAAGTTATTAATGAGCTTTGTGTGAAATTCGATTGACTATTATTAAAAGTTATTCATTTAGACGTCAATTCAGACGTCAATTCTCAACCATTTTCCATGTAGTTTAGCAGGCAACATTGGCTGTTATTACGGCAACTTCCCTGTAAATTTGGCGAAGTTTGATTAATTATTGCAAAAGTTATTAATGAGATAGGTGTGAAATTTGATTGAGTATTATTAAAAGTTATTCATTTAGACGTCAATTCAGACGTCAATTCTCAACCGTTTTCCATGTAGATTTGTAGGCAACATCGGCTGTTATTACGGCAACTTCCCTGTAAATTTGGCAAAGTTTGATTAATGTAAACTTTGCAAAGTTTGATTTATTACTGCAAAAATTATTAAAGAGATTGTTGTTAAATTTGATTGAGTATTATTAAAAGTTATTCATTTAAACGTCAATTCAGACGTCACTTCTCAACTGTTTTCCATGTAATTTTGCAGACACCATCGGCTGGTATTACGGCAACTTCCGTGTAGATTTGGCGAAGTTTGATTAATTATTGCAGAAGTTATTAATAAGCTTGGTGTGAAATTTGATTGATTATTATTAAAAATATTCATTAAACGTCAATTCAGACGTCACTTCTCAACCGTTTTTCATGTAGTTTTGCAGGCTACATTGGCTGTTATTACGACAACTTCCCTGTAAATTTGGCGAAGTTTGATTAATTACTGCAAAAGTTATTAATGAGATTGATGTGAAATTTGATTGAGTATTATTAAAAGTTATTCATTTAAACGTCAATTCAGACGTCACTTCTCAACTGTTTTCCATGTAATTTTGCAGACACCATCGGCTGGTATTACGGCAACTTCCCTGTAAAGTTGGCGAAGTTTGATTAATGTAAACTTTGCGAAATTTAATTTATTACTGCAAAAATTATTAAAGAGATTGTTGTGAAATTTGATTGAGTATTATTAAAAGTTATTCATTCAAACGTCAATTCAGACGCCACTTCTCAACCGTTTTCCATGTAGTTTTGCAGTCACCATCGGCTGGTATTACGGCAACTTCCGTGTAGATTTGGCGAAGTTTGATTAATTATTGCAGAAGTTATTAATAAGCTTGGTGTGAAATTTGATTGATTATTATTAAAAATATTCATTAAACGTCAATTCAGACGTCACTTCTCAACCGTTTTTCATGTAGTTTTGCAGGCTACATTGGCTGTTATTACGACAACTTCCCTGTAAATTTGGCGAAGTTTGATTAATTACTGCAAAAGTTATTAATGAGATTGATGTGAAATTTGATTGAGTATTATTAAAAGTTATTCATTTAAACGTCAATTCAGACGTCACTTCTCAACTGTTTTCCATGTAATTTTGCAGACACCATCGGCTGGTATTACGGCAACTTCCCTGTAAATTTTGCAAAGTTTGATTATTTACTGCAAAAGATATTAATGAGATTGGTTTGAAATTTGATTGATTATTATTAAAAAAAATCATTTAGACGTCAATTCAGACGTCACTTTTCAACCGTTTTCCATGTAGTTTTGCAGGCAACATTGGCTGTTATTACGACAACTTCCCTGCAAATTTGGCGAAGTTTAATTAATTACTGCAAAAGTTATTAATGAGATTGGTGTGAAATTTGATTGAGTTTTACTAAAAGTTATTCATTTTAGACGTCAATTCAGACGTCAATTCTCAAGCGTTTTCCATGTAGTTTTGCAGAAAACATCGGTTGTTACTACCACAACTTCCCGGTAAATTTGGCGAAGCTTGACTAACTACTGCAAAAGTTATTAATGAGATTGGTGTGAAATTTGATTGAGTATTATTAAAAGTTATTCATTTAGACGTCAATTCAGACGTCAATTCTCAACCGTTTTCCATGTAGTTTTGTAGGCAACATCGGCTGTTATGAAGCCAACTTCCCTGTAAAGTTGGCGAAGTTTGATTAATGTAAACTTTGCGAAGTTTAATTTATTACTGCAAAAATTATTAAAGAGATTGTTGTGAAATTTGATTGAGTATTATTAAAAGTTATTCATTCAAACGTCAATTCAGACGCCACTTCTCAACTGTTTTCCATGTAATTTTACAGACACCATCGGCTGGTATTACGGCAACTTCCCTGTAAATTTGGCAAAGTTTGATTATTTACTGCAAAAGTTATTAATGAGATTGGTTTGAAATTTGATTGATTATTATTTAAAAAAATCATTTAGACGTCAATTCAGACGTCACTTCTCAACCGTTTTCCATGTAGTTTTGCAGGCAAGATTGGCTGTTATTACGACAACTTCCCTGTAAATTTGGCGAAGTTTGATTAATTACTGCAAAAGTTATTAATGAGATTGGTGTGAAATTTGATTGAGTTTTATTAAAAGTTATTCATTTTAGACGTCAATTCAGACGTCAATTCTCAACCGTTTTCCATGTAGTTTTGCAGAAAACATCGTTTGTTACTACCACAACTTCCCTGTAAATTTGGCGAAGCTTGATTAACTACTGCAAAAGTTATTAATGAGATTGGTGTGAAATTTGATTAAGTATTATTAAAAGTTATTCATTTAGACGTCAATTCAGACGTCAATTCTCAACCGTTTTCCATGTAGTTTTGTAGGCAACATCGGCTGTTATTAAGGCAACTTCCCTGTAAAGTTGGCGAAGTTTGATTAATGTAAACTTTGCGAAGTTTAATTTATTACTGCAAAAATTATTAAAGAGATTGTTGTGAAATTTGATTGAGTATTATTAAAAGTTATTCATTCAAACGTCAATTCAGACGCCACTTCTCAACTGTTTTCCATGTAATTTTACAGACACCATCGGCTGGTATTACGGCAACTTCCCTGTAAATTTGGCGAAGTTTGATTAATTACAGCAAAAGTTATTAATGAGATTGGTGTGAAATTTGATTGAGTATTATTAAAAGTTATTCATTTTAGACGTCAATTCAGTCGTGACTTCTCAACTGTTTTCCATGTTATTTTGCAGACACCATCGGCTGGTATTACGGCAACTTCCCTGTAAATTTGGCAAAGTTTGATTATTTACTGCAAAAGTTATTAATGAGATTGGTTTGAAATTTGATTGATTATTATTAAAAGTTATTCATTTAGACGTCAATTCAGACGTCAATTCTCAACCGTTTTCCATGTAGTTTTGCAGACAAAATTGGCTGTTAATACGACAACTTCCCTGTAAATTTGGCGAAGTTTGATTAATTACTGCAAAAGTTATTAATGAGATTGGTGTGAAATTTGATTGAGTATTATTAAAAGTTATTCATTTTAGACGTCAATTTAGACGTCAATTCTAAACCGTTTTCCATGTAGTTTTGCAGGAAACATCGGCTGTTATTACTGCAACTTCCCGGTAAATTTGGCGAAGTTTGATTAATTACTGCAAAAGTTATTAATGAGATTGGTGTGAAATTTGATTGAGTATTATTAAAAGTTATTCATTGAGACGTCAATTCAGACGTCAATTCTCAACCGTTTTCCATGTAGTTTTGTAGGCAACATCGGCTGTTATTAAGGCAACTTCCCTGTAAAGTTGGCGAAGTTTGATTAATGTAAACTTTGCGAAGTTTAATTTATTACTGCAAAAATTATTAAAGAGATTGTTGTGAAATTTGATTGAGTATTATTGAAAGTTATTCATTCAAACGTCAATTCAGACGTCACTTCTCAACCGTTTTCAATGTAGTTTTGCAGGCAACATTGGCTGTTATTACGACAACTTCCCTGTAAATTTGGCGATGTTTGATTAATTACTGCAAAAGTTATTAATGAGATTGTTGTGAAATTTGATTGAGTATTATTAAAAGTTATCCATTTAAACGTCAATTCAGACGTCACTTCTCAACTGTTTTCCATGTAATTTTGCAGACACCATCGGCTGGTATTACGGCAACTTCCCTGTAAATTTGGCGTAGTTTGATTAATTACTGCAAAAGTTATTAATGAGATTGGTTTGAAAATTGATTGAGTAATATTAAAAGTTAATCATTTAGACGTCAATTCAGACGTCAATTCTCAACCGTTCTCGATGTAGTTTTGCAGGCACCATCGGCTGTTATTACGGCAACTTCCCTGTAAATTTGGCGAAGTTTGATTAATTATTGCAAAAGTTATTAATGAGATTGGTTTGAAATTTGATTGAGTATTATTAAAAGTTAATCATTTAGACGTCAATTCAGACGTCAATTCTCAACCGTTCTCGATGTAGTTTTGCAGGCACCATCGGCTGGTATTACGGCAACTTCCGTGTAAATTTGGCGAAGTTTGATTAATTATTGCAGAAGTTATTAATATGCTTTGTGTGAAATTCGATTGACTATTATTAAAAGTTATTCATTTAGACGTCAATTCAGACGTCAATTCTCAACCATTTTCCATGTAGTTTAGCAGGCAACATTGGCTGTTATTACGGCAACTTCCCTGTAAATTTGGCGAAGTTTGATTAATTATTGCAAAAGTTATTAATGAGATAGGTGTGAAATTTGATTGAGTATTATTAAAAGTTATTCATTTAGACGTCAATTCAGACGTCAATTCTCAACCGTTTTCCATGTAGTTTTGTAGGCAACATCGGCTGTTATTACGGCAACTTCCCTGTAAATTTGGCAAAGTTTGATTAATGTAAACTTTGCGAAGTTTAATTTATTACTGCAAAAATTATTAAAGAGATTGTTGTGAAATTTGATTGAGTATTATTAAAAGTTATTCATTTAAACGTCAATTCAGACGTCACTTCTCAACTGTTTTCCATGTAATTTTACAGACACCATCGGCTGGTATTACGGCAACTTCCCGGTAAATTTGGCGAAGTTTGATTAATTACTGCAAAAGTTATTAATGAGATTGGTTTGAAATTTGATTGAGTATTATTAAAAGTTATTCATTTAGACGTCAATTCAGACGTCAATTCTCAACCGTTTTCCATGTAGTTTTGTAGGCAACATCGGCTGTTATTAAAGCAACTTCCCTGTTAATTTGGCGAAGTTTGATTAATGTAAACTTTGCGAAGTTTAATTTATTACTGCAAAAATTATTAAAGAGATTGTTGTGAAATTTGATAGAGTATTATTAAAAGTTATTCATTCAAACGTCAATTCAGACGTCACTTCTCAACTGTTTTCCATGTAATTTTGCAGACACCATCGGCTGGTATTACGGCAACTTCCCTGTAAATTTGGCGAAGTTTGATTAATTACAGCAAAAGTTATTAATGAGATTGGTGTGAAATTTGAATGAGTATCATTAAAAGTTATTCATTTTGGACGTCAATTCAGTCGTCACTTCTCAACTGTTTTCCATGTAGTTTTGTAGGCAACATCGGCTGTTATTAAGGCAACTTCCCTGTAAAGTTGGCGAAGTTTGATTAATGTAAACTTTGCGAAGTTTAATTTATTACTGCAAAAATTATTAAAGAGATTGTTGTGAAATTTGCTTTAGTATTATTAAAAGTTATTCATTTAAACGTCAATTCAGACGCCACTTCTCAACTGTTTTCCATGTAGTTTTACAGACACCATCGGCTGGTATTACGGCAACTTCCCGGTAAATTTGGCGAAGTTTGATTAATTACTGCAAAAGTTATTAATGAGATTGGTTTGAAATTTGATTGAGTATTATTAAAAGTTATTCATTTAGACGTCAATTCAGACGTCAATTCTCAACCGTTTTCCATGTAGTTTTGTAGGCAACATCGGCTGTTATTAAGGCAACTTCCCTGTAAAGTTGGCGAAGTTTGATTAATGTAAACTTTGCGAAGTTTAATTTATTACTGCAAAAATTATTAAAGAGATTGTTGTGAAATTTGATTGAGTATTATTAAAAGTTATTCATTCAAACGTCAATTCAGACGTCACTTCTCAACTGTTTTCCATGTAATTTTGCAGACACCATCGGCTGGTATTACGGCAACTTCCCGGTAAATTTGGCGAAGTTTGATTAATTACTGCAAAAGTTATTAATGAGATTGGTGTGAAATTTGATTGAGTATTATTAAAAGTTATTCATTGAGACGTCAATTCAGACGTCAATTCTCAACCGTTTCCCATGTAGTTTTGTAGGAAACATCGGCTGTTATTAAGGCAACTTCCCTGTAAAGTTGGCGAAGTTTGATTAATGTAAACTTTGCGAAGTTTAATTTATTACTGCAAAAATTATTAAAGAGATTGTTGTGAAATTTGATTGAGTATTATTGAAAGTTATTCATTCAAACGTCAATTCAGACGTCACTTCTCAACCGTTTTCCATGTAGTTTTGCAGGCAACATTGGCTGTTATTACGACAACTTCCCTGTAAATTTGGCGAAGTTTGATTAATTACTGCAAAAGTTATTAATGAGATTGTTGTGAAATTTGATTGAGAATTATTAAAAGTTATCCATTTAAACGTCAATTCAGACGTCACTTCTCAACTGTTTTCCATGTAATTTTGCAGACACCATCGGCTGGTATTACGGCAACTTCGCTGTAAATTTGGCGTAGTTTGATTAATTACTGCAAAAGTTATTTTTGAGATTGATTTGAAAACTGATTGAGTATTATTAAAAGTTAATCATTTAGACGTCAATTCAGACGTCAATTCTCAACCGTTCTCGATGTAGTTTTGCAGGCACCATCGGCTGGTATTACGGCAACTTCCGTGTAAATTTGGCGAAGTTTGATTAATTATTGCAGAAGTTATTAATAAGCTTTGTGTGAAATTCGATTGACTATTATTAAAAGTTATTCATTTAGACGTCAATTCAGACGTCAATTCTCAACCATTTTCCATGTAGTTTAGCAGGCAACATTGGCTGTTATTACGGCAACTTCCCTGTAAATTTGGCGAAGTTTGATTAATTATTGCAAAAGTTATTAATGAGATAGGTGTGAAATTTGATTGAGTATTATTAAAAGTTATTCATTTAGACGTCAATTCAGACGTCAATTCTCAACCGTTTTCCATGTAGTTTTGTAGGCAACATCGGCTGTTATTACGGCAACTTCCCTGTAAATTTGGCAAAGTTTGATTAATGTAAACTTTGCGAAGTTTGATTTATTACTGCAAAAATTATTAAAGAGATTGTTGTGAAATTTGATTGAGTATTATTAAAAGTTATTCATCTAAACGTCAATTCAGACGTCACTTCTCAACTGTTTTCCATGTAATTTTGCAGACACCATCGGCTGGTATTACGGCAACTTCCCTGTAAATTTGGCAAAGTTTGATTAATTACTGCAAAAGTTATTAATGAGATTGGTTTGAAATTTGATTGAGTATTATTAAAAGTTATTCATTTAGACGTCAATTCAGTCGTCAATTCTCAACCGTTTTCGATGTAGTTTTGCAGTCACCATCGTCTGGTATTACGGCAACTTCCGTGTAGATTTGGCGAAGTTTGATTTATTATTGCAGAAGTTATTAATAAGCTTGGTGTGAAATTTGATTGATTATTATTAAAAATATTCATTTAGACGTCAATTCAGACGTCACTTCTCAACCGTTTTCCATGTAGTTTTGCAGGCTACATTGGCTGTTATTACGACAACTTCCCTGTAAATTAGGCGAAGTTTGATTAATTACTGCAAAAGTTATTAATGAGATTGGTGTGAAATTTGATTGAGTATTATTAAAAGTTATTCATTTTAGACGTCAATTCAGACGTCAATTCTCAACCGTTTTCCATGTAGTTTTGCTGAAAACATCGGTTGTTACTACCACAACTTCCCTGTAAATTTGGCGAAGCTTGATTAACTACTGCAAAAGTTATTAATGAGATTGGTGTGAAATTTGATTGAGTATTATTAAAAGTTATTCATTTAGACGTCAATTCAGACGTCAATTCTCAACCGTTTTCTATGTAGTTTTGTAGGCAACATCGGCTGTTATTAAGGCAACTTCCCTGTAAAGTTGGCGAAGTTTGATTAATGTAAACTTTGCGAAGTTTAATTTATTACTGCAAAAATTATTAAAGAGATTGTTGTGAAATTTGATTGAGTATTATTAAAAGTTATTCATTCAAACGTCAATTCAGACGTCACTTCTCAACTGTTTTCCATGTAATTTTACAGACACCATCGGCTGGTATTACGGCAACTTCCCTGTAAATTTGGCGAAGCT
Organism: Flabesymbios commensalis; assembly: GCA_964017125.1. Classification (NCBI taxonomy): domain Eukaryota; kingdom Metazoa; phylum Annelida; class Polychaeta; order Terebellida; family Flabelligeridae; genus Flabesymbios; species Flabesymbios commensalis. Next base: position 4,394,441 of record OZ024913.1, read on the forward strand.
TGATTAACTACTGCAAAAGTTATTAATGAGATTGGTGTGAAATTTGATTGAGTATTATTAAAAGTTATTCATTTAGTCGTCAATTCAGACGTCAATTCTCAACCGTTTTCTATGTAGTTTTGTAGGCAACATCGGCTGTTATTAAGACAACTTCCCTGTAAAGTTGGCGAAGTTTGATTAATGTAAACTTTGCGAAGTTTAATTTATTACTGCAAAAATTATTAAAGAGATTGTTGTGAAATTTGATTGAGTATTATTAAAAGTTATTCATTCAAACGTCAATTCAGACGTCACATCTCAACTGTTTTCCATATAATTTTGCAGACACCATCGGCTGGTATTACGGCAACTTCCCTGTAAATTTGGAGAAGTTTGATTAACTACTGCAAAAGTTATTATTGAGATTGGGGTGAAATTTGATTGAGTATTATTAAAAGTTATTCATTTAGACGTCAATTCAGACGTCAATTCTCAACCGTTTTCCATGTAGTTTTGCAGGCACCATCGGCTCTTATTACGGCAACTTCCCTGTAAATTTGGCGAAGTTTGATTAATGTAAACTTTGCGAAGTTTAATTTATTACGGCAAAAATTATTAAAGAGATTGTTGTGAAATTTGATTGAGTATTATTAAAAGTTATTCATTTGAACGTCAATTCAGACGTCACTTCTCAACTGTTTTCCATGTAATTTTGCAGACACCATCGGCTGGTATTACGGCAACTTCCCTGTAAATTTGGCGAAGTTTGATTAATTACTGCAAAAGTTATTAATGAGATTGGTTTGAAAATTGATTGAGTATTATTAAAAGTTATTCATTTAGACGTCAATTCAGACGTCAATTCTCAACCGTTCTCGATGTAGTTTTGCAGGCCCCATCGGCTGGTATTACGGCAACTTCCGTGTAAATTTGGCGAAGTTTGATTAATTATTGCAGAAGTTATTAATGAGCTTTGTGTGAAATTCGATTGACTATTATTAAAAGTTATTCATTTAGACGTCAATTCAGACGTCAATTCTCAACCATTTTCCATGTAGTTTAGCAGGCAACATTGGCTGTTATTACGGCAACTTCCCTGTAAATTGGCGAAGTTTGATTAATTATTGCAAAAGTTATTAATGAGATAGGTGTGAAATTTGATTGAGTATTATTAAAAGTTATTCATTTAGACGTCAATTCAGACGTCAATTCTCAACCGTTTTCCATGTAGTTTTGTAGGCAACATCGGCTGTTATTACGGCAACTTCCCTGTAAATTTGGCAAAGTTTGATTAATGTAAACTTTGCGAAGTTTAATTTATTACTGCAAAAATTATTAAAGAGATTGTTGTGAAATTTGATTGAGTATTATTAAAAGTTATTCACTTAAACGTCAATTCAGACGTCACTTCTCAACTGTTTTCCATGTAATTTTACAGACACCATCGGCTGGTATTACGGCAACTTCCCGGTAAATTTGGCGAAGTTTGATTAATTACTGCAAAAGTTATTAATGAGATTGGTTTGAAATTTGATTGAGTATTATTAAAAGTTATTCATTTAGACGTCAATTCAGACGTCAATTCTCAACCGTTTTCCATGTAGTTTTGTAGGCAACATCGGCTGTTATTAAAGCAACTTCCCTGTTAATTTGGCGAAGTTTGATTAATGTAAACTTTGCGAAGTTTAATTTATTACTGCAAAAATTATTAAAGAGATTGTTGTGAAATTTGATAGAGTATTATTAAAAGTTATTCATTCAAACGTCAATTCAGACGTCACTTCTCAACTGTTTTCCATGTAATTTTGCAGACACCATCGGCTGGTATTACGGCAACTTCCCTGTAAATTTGGCGAAGTTTGATTAATTACAGCAAAAGTTATTAATGAGATTGGTGTGAAATTTGAATGAGTATCATTAAAAGTTATTCATTTTGGACGTCAATTCAGTCGTCACTTCTCAACTGTTTTCCATGTAGTTTTGTAGGCAACATCGGCTGTTATTAAGGCAACTTCCCTGTAAAGTTGGCGAAGTTTGATTAATGTAAACTTTGCGAAGTTTAATTTATTACTGCAAAAATTATTAAAGAGATTGTTGTGAAATTTGCTTTAGTATTATTAAAAGTTATTCATTTAAACGTCAATTCAGACGCCACTTCTCAACTGTTTTCCATGTAGTTTTACAGACACCATCGGCTGGTATTACGGCAACTTCCCGGTAAATTTGGCGAAGTTTGATTAATTACTGCAAAAGTTATTAATGAGATTGGTTTGAAATTTGATTGAGTATTATTAAAAGTTATTCATTTAGACGTCAATTCAGACGTCAATTCTCAACCGTTTTCCATGTAGTTTTGTAGGCAACATCGGCTGTTATTAAGGCAACTTCCCTGTAAAGTTGGCGAAGTTTGATTAATGTAAACTTTGCGAAGTTTAATTTATTACTGCAAAAATTATTAAAGAGATTGTTGTGAAATTTGATTGAGTATTATTAAAAGTTATTCATTCAAACGTCAATTCAGACGTCACTTCTCAACTGTTTTCCATGTAATTTTGCAGACACCATCGGCTGGTATTACGGCAACTTCCCGGTAAATTTGGCGAAGTTTGATTAATTACTGCAAAAGTTATTAATGAGATTGGTGTGAAATTTGATTGAGTATTATTAAAAGTTATTCATTGAGACGTCAATTCAGACGTCAATTCTCAACCGTTTCCCATGTAGTTTTGTAGGAAACATCGGCTGTTATTAAGGCAACTTCCCTGTAAAGTTGGCGAAGTTTGATTAATGTAAACTTTGCGAAGTTTAATTTATTACTGCAAAAATTATTAAAGAGATTGTTGTGAAATTTGATTGAGTATTATTGAAAGTTATTCATTCAAACGTCAATTCAGACGTCACTTCTCAACCGTTTTCCATGTAGTTTTGCAGGCAACATTGGCTGTTATTACGACAACTTCCCTGTAAATTTGGCGAAGTTTGATTAATTACTGCAAAAGTTATTAATGAGATTGTTGTGAAATTTGATTGAGAATTATTAAAAGTTATCCATTTAAACGTCAATTCAGACGTCACTTCTCAACTGTTTTCCATGTAATTTTGCAGACACCATCGGCTGGTATTACGGCAACTTCGCTGTAAATTTGGCGTAGTTTGATTAATTACTGCAAAAGTTATTTTTGAGATTGATTTGAAAACTGATTGAGTATTATTAAAAGTTAATCATTTAGACGTCAATTCAGACGTCAATTCTCAACCGTTCTCGATGTAGTTTTGCAGGCACCATCGGCTGGTATTACGGCAACTTCCGTGTAAATTTGGCGAAGTTTGATTAATTATTGCAGAAGTTATTAATAAGCTTTGTGTGAAATTCGATTGACTATTATTAAAAGTTATTCATTTAGACGTCAATTCAGACGTCAATTCTCAACCATTTTCCATGTAGTTTAGCAGGCAACATTGGCTGTTATTACGGCAACTTCCCTGTAAATTTGGCGAAGTTTGATTAATTATTGCAAAAGTTATTAATGAGATAGGTGTGAAATTTGATTGAGTATTATTAAAAGTTATTCATTTAGACGTCAATTCAGACGTCAATTCTCAACCGTTTTCCATGTAGTTTTGTAGGCAACATCGGCTGTTATTACGGCAACTTCCCTGTAAATTTGGCAAAGTTTGATTAATGTAAACTTTGCGAAGTTTGATTTATTACTGCAAAAATTATTAAAGAGATTGTTGTGAAATTTGATTGAGTATTATTAAAAGTTATTCATCTAAACGTCAATTCAGACGTCACTTCTCAACTGTTTTCCATGTAATTTTGCAGACACCATCGGCTGGTATTACGGCAACTTCCCTGTAAATTTGGCAAAGTTTGATTAATTACTGCAAAAGTTATTAATGAGATTGGTTTGAAATTTGATTGAGTATTATTAAAAGTTATTCATTTAGACGTCAATTCAGTCGTCAATTCTCAACCGTTTTCGATGTAGTTTTGCAGTCACCATCGTCTGGTATTACGGCAACTTCCGTGTAGATTTGGCGAAGTTTGATTTATTATTGCAGAAGTTATTAATAAGCTTGGTGTGAAATTTGATTGATTATTATTAAAAATATTCATTTAGACGTCAATTCAGACGTCACTTCTCAACCGTTTTCCATGTAGTTTTGCAGGCTACATTGGCTGTTATTACGACAACTTCCCTGTAAATTAGGCGAAGTTTGATTAATTACTGCAAAAGTTATTAATGAGATTGGTGTGAAATTTGATTGAGTATTATTAAAAGTTATTCATTTTAGACGTCAATTCAGACGTCAATTCTCAACCGTTTTCCATGTAGTTTTGCTGAAAACATCGGTTGTTACTACCACAACTTCTCTGTAAATTTGGCGAAGCTTGATTAACTACTGCAAAAGTTATTAATGAGATTGGTGTGAAATTTGATTGAGTATTATTAAAAGTTATTCATTTAGACGTCAATTCAGACGTCAATTCTCAACCGTTTTCTATGTAGTTTTGTAGGCAACATCGGCTGTTATTAAGGCAACTTCCCTGTAAAGTTGGCGAAGTTTGATTAATGTAAACTTTGCGAAGTTTAATTTATTACTGCAAAAATTATTAAAGAGATTGTTGTGAAATTTGATTGAGTATTATTAAAAGTTATTCATTCAAACGTCAATTCAGACGTCACTTCTCAACTGTTTTCCATGTAATTTTACAGACACCATCGGCTGGTATTACGGCAACTTCCCTGTAAATTTGGCGAAGCTTGATTAACTACTGCAAAAGTTATTAATGAGATTGGTGTGAAATTTGATTGAGTATTATTAAAAGTTATTCATTTAGTCGTCAATTCAGACGTCAATTCTCAACCGTTTTCTATGTAGTTTTGTAGGCAACATCGGCTGTTATTAAGACAACTTCCCTGTAAAGTTGGCGAAGTTTGATTAATGTAAACTTTGCGAAGTTTAATTTATTACTGCAAAAATTATTAAAGAGATTGTTGTGAAATTTGATTGAGTATTATTAAAAGTTATTCATTCAAACGTCAATTCAGACGTCACATCTCAACTGTTTTCCATATAATTTTGCAGACACCATCGGCTGGTATTACGGCAACTTCCCTGTAAATTTGGAGAAGTTTGATTAACTACTGCAAAAGTTATTATTGAGATTGGGGTGAAATTTGATTGAGTATTATTAAAAGTTATTCATTTAGACGTCAATTCAGACGTCAATTCTCAACCGTTTTCCATGTAGTTTTGCAGGCACCATCGGCTCTTATTACGGCAACTTCCCTGTAAATTTGGCGAAGTTTGATTAATGTAAACTTTGCGAAGTTTAATTTATTACGGCAAAAATTATTAAAGAGATTGTTGTGAAATTTGATTGAGTATTATTAAAAGTTATTCATTTGAACGTCAATTCAGACGTCACTTCTCAACTGTTTTCCATGTAATTTTGCAGACACCATCGGCTGGTATTACGGCAACTTCCCTGTAAATTTGGCGAAGTTTGATTAATTACTGCAAAAGTTATTAATGAGATTGGTTTGAAAATTGATTGAGTATTATTAAAAGTTATTCATTTAGACGTCAATTCAGACGTCAATTCTCAACCGTTCTCGATGTAGTTTTGCAGGCCCCATCGGCTGGTATTACGGCAACTTCCGTGTAAATTTGGCGAAGTTTGATTAATTATTGCAGAAGTTATTAATGAGCTTTGTGTGAAATTCGATTGACTATTATTAAAAGTTATTCATTTAGACGTCAATTCAGACGTCAATTCTCAACCATTTTCCATGTAGTTTAGCAGGCAACATTGGCTGTTATTACGGCAACTTCCCTGTAAATTGGCGAAGTTTGATTAATTATTGCAAAAGTTATTAATGAGATAGGTGTGAAATTTGATTGAGTATTATTAAAAGTTATTCATTTAGACGTCAATTCAGACGTCAATTCTCAACCGTTTTCCATGTAGTTTTGTAGGCAACATCGGCTGTTATTACGGCAACTACCCTGTAAATTTGGCAAAGTTTGATTAATGTGAACTTTGCAAAGTTTGATTTATTACTGCAAAAATTATTAAAGAGATTGTTGTGAAATTTGATTGAGTATTATTAAAAGTTATTCATTTAAACGTCAATTCAGACGTCACTTCTCAACTGTTTTCCATGTAATTTTGCAGACACAATCGGCTGGTATTACGGCAACTTCCCTGTAAATTTGGCAAAGTTTGATTAATTACTGCAAAAGTTATTAATGAGATTGGTTTGAAATTTGATTGAGTATTATTAAAAGTTATTCATTTAGACGTCAATTCAGTCGTCAATTCTCAACCGTTTTCGATGTAGTTTTGCAGTCACCATCGGCTGATATTACGGCAACTTCCGTGTAGATTTGGCGAAGTTTGATTAATTATTGCAGAAGTTATTAATAAGCTTGGTGTGAAATTTGATTGATTATTATTAAAAATATTCATTTAGACGTCAATTCAGACGTCACTTCTCAACCGTTTTCCATGTAGTTTTGCAGGCTACATTGGCTGTTATTACGACAACTTCCCTGTAAATTTGGCAAAGTTTGATTAATTACTGCAAAAGTTATTAATGAGATTGGTTTGAAATTTGATTGAGTATTATTAAAAGTTATTCATTTAGACGTCAATTCAGTCGTCAATTCTCAACCGTTTTCGATGTAGTTTTGCAGTCACCATCGTCTGGTATTACGGCAACTTCCGTGTAGATTTGGCGAAGTTTGATTTATTATTGCAGAAGTTATTAATAAGCTTGGTGTGAAATTTGATTGATTATTATTAAAAATATTCATTTAGACGTCAATTCAGACGTCACTTCTCAACCGTTTTCCATGTAGTTTTGCAGGCTACATTGGCTGTTATTACGACAACTTCCCTGTAAATTAGGCGAAGTTTGATTAATTACTGCAAAAGTTATTAATGAGATTGGTGTGAAATTTGATTGAGTATTATTAAAAGTTATTCATTTTAGACGTCAATTCAGACGTCAATTCTCAACCGTTTTCCATGTAGTTTTGCTGAAAACATCGGTTGTTACTACCACAACTTCCCTGTAAATTTGGCGAAGCTTGATTAACTACTGCAAAAGTTATTAATGAGATTGGTGTGAAATTTGATTGAGTATTATTATAAGTTATTCATTTAGACGTCAATTCAGACGTCAATTCTCAACCGTTTTCTATGTAGTTTTGTAGGCAACATCGGCTGTTATTAAGGCAACTTCCCTGTAAAGTTGGCGAAGTTTGATTAATGTAAACTTTGCGAAGTTTAATTTATTACTGCAAAAATTATTAAAGAGATTGTTGTGAAATTTGATTGAGTATTATTAAAAGTTATTCATTCAAACGTCAATTCAGACGTCACTTCTCAACTGTTTTCCATGTAATTTTACAGACACCATCGGCTGGTATTACGGCAACTTCCCTGTAAATTTGGCGAAGCTTGATTAACTACTGCAAAAGTTATTAATGAGATTGGTGTGAAATTTGATTGAGTATTATTAAAAGTTATTCATTTAGACGTCAATTCAGACGTCAATTCTCAACCGTTTTCTATGTAGTTTTGTAGGCAACATCGGCTGTTATTAAGACAACTTCCCTGTAAAGTTGGCGAAGTTTGATTAATGTAAACTTTGCGAAGTTTAATTTATTACTGCAAAAATTATTAAAGAGATTGTTGTGAAATTTGATTGAGTATTATTAAAAGTTATTCATTCAAACGTCAATTCAGACGTCACATCTCAACTGTTTTCCATATAATTTTGCAGACACCATCGGCTGGTATTACGGCAACTTCCCTGTAAATTTGGCGAAGTTTGATTAATTACTGCAAAAGTTATTAATGAGATTGGTGTGAAATTTGATTGAGTATTATTAAAAGTTATTAATTTTAGACGTCAATTCAGACGTCAATTCTCAACCGTTTTCCATGTAGTTTTGCAGGCAACATCGGCTGTTATTACGGCAACTTCCCTGTAAATTTGGAGAAGTTTGATTAACTACTGCAAAAGTTATTATTGAGATTGGGGTGAAATTTGATTGAGTATTATTAAAAGTTATTCATTTAGACGTCAATTCAGACGTCAATTCTCAACCGTTTTCCATGTAGTTTTGCAGGCACCATCGGCTCTTATTACGGCAACTTCCCTGTAAATTTGGCGAAGTTTGATTAATGTAAACTTTGCGAAGTTTAATTTATTACGGCAAAAATTATTAAAGAGATTGTTGTGAAATTTGATTGAGTATTATTAAAAGTTATTCATTTGAACGTCAATTCAGACGTCACTTCTCAACTGTTTTCCATGTAATTTTGCAGACACCATCGGCTGGTATTACGGCAACTTCCCTGTAAATTTGGCGAAGTTTGATTAATTACTGCAAAAGTTATTAATGAGATTGGTTTGAAAATTGATTGAGTAATATTAAAAGTTATTCATTTAGACGTCAATTCAGACGTCAATTCTCAACCGTTCTCGATGTAGTTTTGCAGGCCCCATCGGCTGGTATTACGGCAACTTCCGTGTAAATTTGGCGAAGTTTGATTAATTATTGCAGAAGTTATTAATGAGCTTTGTGTGAAATTCGATTGACTATTATTAAAAGTTATTCATTTAGACGTCAATTCAGACGTCAATTCTCAACCATTTTCCATGTAGTTTAGCAGGCAACATTGGCTGTTATTACGGCAACTTCCCTGTAAATTGGCGAAGTTTGATTAATTATTGCAAAAGTTATTAATGAGATAGGTGTGAAATTTGATTGAGTATTATTAAAAGTTATTCATTTAGACGTCAATTCAGACGTCAATTCTCAACCGTTTTGCATGTAGTTTTGTAGGCAACATCGGCTGTTATTACGGCAACTACCCTGTAAATTTGGCAAAGTTTGATTAATGTGAACTTTGCAAAGTTTGATTTATTACTGCAAAAATTATTAAAGAGATTGTTGTTAAATTTGATTGAGTATTATTAAAAGTTATTCATTTAAACGTCAATTCAGACGTCACTTCTCAACTGTTTTCCATGTAATTTTGCAGACACAATCGGCTGGTATTACGGCAACTTCCCTGTAAATTTGGCAAAGTTTGATTAATTACTGCAAAAGTTATTAATGAGATTGATTTGAAATTTGATTGAGTATTATTAAAAGTTATTCATTTAGACGTCAATTCAGTCGTCAATTCTCAACCGTTTTCGATGTAGTTTTGCAGTCACCATCGGCTGATATTACGGCAACTTCCGTGCAGATTTGGCGAAGTTTGATTAATTATTGCAGAAGTTATTAATAAGCTTGGTGTGAAATTTGATTGATTATTATTAAAAATATTCATTTAGACGTCAATTCAGACGTGACTTCTCAACCGTTTTCCATGTAGTTTTGCAGGCTACATTGGCTGTTATTACGACAACTTCCCTGTAAATTTGGCGAAGTTTGATTAATTACTGCAAAAGTTATTAATGAGATTGGTGTGAAATTTGATTGAGTATTATTAAAAGTTATTCATTTTAGACGTCAATTCAGACGTCAATTCTCAACCGTTTTCCATGTAGTTTTGCAGAAAACATCGGTTGTTACTACCACAACTTCCCTGTAAATTTGGCGAAGCTTGATTAACTACTGCAAAAGTTATTAATGAGATTGGTGTGAAATTTGATTGAGTATTATTAAAAGTTATTCATTTAAACGTCAATTCAGACGTCACTTCTCAACTGTTTTCCATGTAATTTTGCAGACACCATCGGCTGGTATTACGGCAACTTCCCTGTAAATTTGGCAAAGTTTGATTATTTACTGCAAAAGTTATTAATGAGATTGGTTTGAAATTTGATTGATTATTATTAAAAAAATTCATTTAGACGTCAATTCAGACGTCACTTCTCAACTGTTTTCCATGTAGTTTTGCAGGCAACATTGGCTGTTATTACGACAACTTCCCTGTAAATTTGGCGAAGTTTAATTAATTACTGCAAAAGTTATTAATGAGATTGGTGTGAAATTTGATTGAGTTTTATTAAAAGTTACTCATTTTAGACGTCAATTCAGACGTCAATTCTCAACCGTTTTTCATGTAGTTTTGCAGAAAACATCGCTTGTTACTACCACAACTTCCCGGTAAATTTGGCGAAGCTTGATTAACTACTGCAAAAGTTATTAATGAGATTGGTGTGAAATTTGATTGAGTATTATTAAAAGTTATTCATTTAGACGTCAATTCAGACGTCAATTCTGAACCGTTTTCCATGTAGTTTTGTAGGCAACATCGGCTGTTATTAAGGCAACTTCCCTGTAAAGTTGGCGAAGTTTGATTAATGTAAACTTTGCGAAGTTTAATTTATTACTGCAAAAATTATTAAAGAGATTGTTGTGAAATTTGATTGAGTATTATTAAAAGTTATTCATTCAAACGTCAATTCAGACGTCACTTCTCAACTGTTTTCCATGTAATTTTACAGACACCATCGGCTGGTATTACGGCAACTTCCCTGTAAATTTGGCGAAGCTTGATTAAATACTGCAAAAGTTATTAATGAGATTGGTGTGAAATTTGATTGAGTATTATTAAAAGTTATTCATTTAGACGTCAATTCAGACGTCAATTCCCAACCGTTTTCCATGTAGTTTTGTAGGCAACATCGGCTGTTATTAAGGCAACTTCCCTGTAAATTTGGCGAAGTTTGATTAATGTAAACTTTGCGAAGTTTAATTTATTACTGCAAAAATTTATTAACGAGATTGTTGTGAAATTTGATTGAGTATTATTAAAAGTTATTCATTCAAACGTCCATTCAGACGTCACTTCTCAACTGTTTCCCATGTAATTTTGCAGACACCATCAGCTGGTATTACGGCAACTTCCCTGTAAATTTGGCGAAGTTTGATTAATTACTGCAAAAGTTATTAATGAGATTGGTGTGAGATTTGATTGAGTATTATTAAAAGTTATTCATTTTAGACGTCAATTCAGACGTCAATTCTCAACCGTTTTCCATGTAGTTTTGCAGGCAACATCGGCTGTTATTACGGCAACTTCCCTGTAAATTTGGCGAAGTTTGATTAACTACTGCAAAAGTCATTAATGAGATTGGGGTGAAATTTGATTGAGTATTATTAAAAGTTATTCATTTAGACGTCAATTCAGACGTCAATTCTCAACCGTTTTCCATGTAGTTTTGTAGGCAACATCGACTGTTATTAAGGCAACTTCCCTGTAAATTTGGCGAAGTTTGATTAATTACTGCAAAAGTTATTAATGAGATTGGTGTGAAATTTGATTGAGTATTATTATAAGTTATTCATTTAGACGTCAATTCAGACGTCAATTCTCAACCGTTTTCTATGTAGTTTTGTAGGCAACATCGGCTGTTATTAAGGCAACTTCCCTGTAAAGTTGGCGAAGTTTGATTAATGTAAACTTTGCGAAGTTTAATTTATTACTGCAAAAATTATTAAAGAGATTGTTGTGAAATTTGATTGAGTATTATTAAAAGTTATTCATTCAAACGTCAATTCAGACGTCACTTCTCAACTGTTTTCCATGTAATTTTACAGACACCATCGGCTGGTATTACGGCAACTTCCCTGTAAATTTGGCGAAGCTTGATCAACTACTGCAAAAGTTATTAATGAGATTGGTGTGAAATTTGATTGAGTATTATTAAAAGTTATTCATTTAGACGTCAATTCAGACGTCAATTCTCAACCGTTTTCTATGTAGTTTTGTAAGCAACATCGGCTGTTATTAAGACAACTTCCCTGTAAAGTTGGCGAAGTTTGATTAATGTAAACTTTGCGAAGTTTAATTTATTACTGCAAAAATTATTAAAGAGATTGTTGTGAAGTTTGATTGAGTATTATTAAAAGTTATTCATTCAAACGTCAATTCAGACGTCACATCTCAACTGTTTTCCATATAATTTTGCAGACACCATCGGCTGGTATTACGGCAACTTCCCTGTAAATTTGGCGAAGTTTGATTAATTACTGCAAAAGTTATTAATGAGATTGGTGTGAAATTTGATTGAGTATTATTAAAAGTTATTAATTTTAGACGTCAATTCAGACGTCAATTCTCAACCGTTTTCCATGTAGTTTTGCAGGCAACATCGGCTGTTATTACGGCAACTTCCCTGTAAATTTGGAGAAGTTTGATTAACTACTGCAAAAGTTATTATTGAGATTGGGGTGAAATTTGATTGAGTATTATTAAAAGTTATTCATTTAGACGTCAATTCAGACGTCAATTCTCAACCGTTTTCCATGTAGTTTTGCAGGCACCATCGGCTCTTATTACGGCAACTTCCCTGTAAATTTGGCGAAGTTTGATTAATGTAAACTTTGCGAAGTTTAATTTATTACGGCAAAAATTATTAAAGAGATTGTTGTGAAATTTGATTGAGTATTATTAAAAGTTATTCATTTGAACGTCAATTCAGACGTCACTTCTCAACTGTTTTCCATGTAATTTTGCAGACACCATCGGCTGGTATTATGGCAACTTCCCTGTAAATTTGGCGAAGTTTGATTAATTACTGCAAAAGTTATTAATGAGATTGGTTTGAAAATTGATTGAGTATTATTAAAAGTTATTCATTTAGACGTCAATTCAGACGTCAATTCTCAACCGTTCTCGATGTAGTTTTGCAGGCCCCATCGGCTGGTATTACGGCAACTTCCGTGTAAATTTGGCGAAGTTTGATTAATTATTTCAGAAGTTATTAATGAGCTTTGTGTGAAATTCGATTGACTATTATTAAAAGTTATTCATTTAGACGTCAATTCAGACGTCAATTCTCAACCATTTTCCATGTAGTTTAGCAGGCAACATTGGCTGTTATTACGGCAACTTCCCTGTAAATTGGCGAAGTTTGATTAATTATTGCAAAAGTTATTAATGAGATAGGTGTGAAATTTGATTGAGTATTATTAAAAGTTATTCATTTAGACGTCAATTCAGACGTCAATTCTCAACCGTTTTCCATGTAGTTTTGTAGGCAACATCGGCTGTTATTACAGCAACTACCCTGTAAATTTGGCAAAGTTTGATTAATGTAAACTTTGCAAAGTTTGATTTATTACTGCAAAAATTATTAAAGAGATTGTTGTGAAATTTGATTGAGTATTATTAAAAGTTATTCATTTAAACGTCAATTCAGACGTCACTTCTCAACTGTTTTCCATGTAATTTTGCAGACACCATCGGCTGGTATTACGGCAACTTCCCTGTAAATTTGGCAAAGTTTGATTAATTACTGCAAAAGTTATTAATGAGATTGGTTTGAAATTTGATTGAGTATTATTAAAAGTTATTCATTTAGACGTCAATTCAGTCGTCAATTCTCAACCGTTTTCGATGTAGTTTTGCAGTCACCATCGGCTGATATTACGGCAACTTCCGTGTAGATTTGGCGAAGTTTGATTAATTATTGCAGAAGTTATTAATAAGCTTGGTGTGAAATTTGATTGATTATTATTAAAAATATTCATTTAGACGTCAATTCAGACGTCACTTCTCAACCGTTTTCCATGTAGTTTTGCAGGCTACATTGGCTGTTATTACGACAACTTCCCTGTAAATTTGGCGAAGTTTGATTAATTACTGCAAAAGTTATTAATGAGATTGGTGTGAAATTTGATTGAGTATTATTAAAAGTTATTCATTTTAGACGTCAATTCAGACGTCAATTCTCAACCGTTTTCCATGTAGTTTTGCAGAAAACATCGGTTGTTACTACCACAACTTCCCTGTAAATTTGGCGAAGCTTGATTAACTACTGCAAAAGTTATTAATGAGATTGGTGTGAAATTTGATTGAGTATTATTAAAAGTTATTCATTTAAACGTCAATTCAGACGTCAATTCTCAACCGTTTTCCATGTAGTTTTGCAGGCACCATCGGCTCTTATTACGGCAACTTCCCTGTAAATTTGGCGAAGTTTGATTAATGTAAACTTTGCGAAGTTTAATTTATTACGGCAAAAATTATTAAAGAGATTGTTGTGAAATTTGATTGAGTATTATTAAAAGTTATTCATTTGAACGTCAATTCAGACGTCACTTCTCAACTGTTTTCCATGTAATTTTGCAGACACCATCGGCTGGTATTACGGCAACTTCCCTGTAAATTTGGCGAAGTTTGATTAATTACTGCAAAAGTTATTAATGAGATTGGTTTGAAAATTGATTGAGTATTATTAAAAGTTATTCATTTAGACGTCAATTCAGACGTCAATTCTCAACCGTTCTCGATGTAGTTTTGCAGGCCCCATCGGCTGGTATTACGGCAACTTCCGTGTAAATTTTGCGAAGTTTGATTAATTATTGCAGAAGTTATTAATGAGCTTTGTGTGAAATTCGATTGACTATTATTAAAAGTTATTCATTTAGACGTCAATTCAGACGTCAATTCTCAACCATTTTCCATGTAGTTTAGCAGGCAACATTGGCTGTTATTACGGCAACTTCCCTGTAAATTGGCGAAGTTTGATTAATTATTGCAAAAGTTATTAATGAGATAGGTGTGAAATTTGATTGAGTATTATTAAAAGTTATTCATTTAGACGTCAATTCAGACGTCAATTCTCAACCGTTTTCCATGTAGTTTTGTAGGCAACATCGGCTGTTATTACGGCAACTACCCTGTAAATTTGGCAAAGTTTGATTAATGTAAACTTTGCAAAGTTTGATTTATTACTGCAAAAATTATTAAAGAGATTGTTGTGAAATTTGATTGAGTATTATTAAAAGTTATTCATTTAAACGTCAATTCAGACGTCACTTCTCAACTGTTTTCCATGTAATTTTGCAGACACCATCGGCTGGTATTACGGCAACTTCCCTGTAAATTTGGCAAAGTTTGATTAATTACTGCAAAAGTTATTAATGAGATTGGTTTGAAATTTGATTGAGTATTATTAAAAGTTATTCATTTAGACGTCAATTCAGTCGTCAATTCTCAACCGTTTTCGATGTAGTTTTGCAGTCACCATCGGCTGATATTACGGCAACTTCCGTGTAGATTTGGCGAAGTTTGATTAATTATTGCAGAAGTTATTAATAAGCTTGGTGTGAAATTTGATTGATTATTATTAAAAATATTCATTTAGACGTCAATTCAGACGTCACTTCTCAACCGTTTTCCATGTAGTTTTGCAGGCTACATTGGCTGTTATTACGACAACTTCCCTGTAAATTTGGCGAAGTTTGATTAATTACTGCAAAAGTTATTAATGAGATTGGTGTGAAATTTGATTGAGTATTATTAAAAGTTATTCATTTTAGACGTCAATTCAGACGTCAATTCTCAACCGTTTTCCATGTAGTTTTGCAGAAAACATCGGTTGTTACTACCACAACTTCCCTGTAAATTTGGCGAAGCTTGATTAACTACTGCAAAAGTTATTAATGAGATTGGTGTGAAATTTGATTGAGTATTATTAAAAGTTATTCATTTAAACGTCAATTCAGACGTCACTTCTCAACTGTTTTCCATGTAATTTTGCAGACACCATCGGCTGGTATTACGGCAACTTCCCTGTAAATTTGGCAAAGTTTGATTATTTACTGCAAAAGTTATTAATGAGATTGGTTTGAAATTTGATTGATTATTATTAAAAAAAATCATTTAGACGTAAATTCAGACGTCACTTCTCAACCGTTTTCCATGTAGTTTTGCAGGCAACATTGGCTGTTATTACGACAACTTCCCTGTAAATTTGGCGAAGTTTAATTAATTACTGCAAAAGTTATTAATGAGATTGGTGTGAAATTTGATTGAGTTTTATTAAAAGTTACTCATTTTAGACGTCAATTCAGACGTCAATTCTCAACCGTTTTCCATGTAGTTTTGCAGAAAACATCGCTTGTTACTACCACAACTTCCCGGTAAATTTGGCGAAGCTTGATTAACTACTGCAAAAGTTATTAATGAGATTGGTGTGAAATTTGATTGAGTATTATTAAAAGTTATTCATTTAGACGTCAATTCAGACGTCAATTCTGAACCGTTTTCCATGTAGTTTTGTAGGCAACATCGGCTGTTATTAAGGCAACTTCCCTGTAAAGTTGGCGAAGTGTGATTAATGTAAACTTTGCGAAGTTTAATTTATTACTGCAAAAATTATTAAAGAGATTGTTGTGAAATTTGATTGAGTATTATTAAAAGTTATTCATTCAAACGTCAATTCAGACGTCACTTCTCAACTGTTTTCCATGTAATTTTACAGACACCATCGGCTGGTATTACGGCAACTTCCCTGTAAATTTGGCGAAGCTTGATTAAATACTGCAAAAGTTATTAATAAGATTGGTGTGAAATTTGATTGAGTATTATTAAAAGTTATTCATTTAGACGTCAATTCAGACGTCAATTCCCAACCGTTTTCCATGTAGTTTTGTAGGCAACATCGGCTGTTATTAAGGCAACTTCCCTGTAAATTTGGCGAAGTTTGATTAATGTAAACTTTGCGAAGATTAATTTATTACTGCAAAAATTTATTAACGAGATTGTTGTGAAATTTGATTGAGTATTATTAAAAGTTATTCATTCAAACGTCCATTCAGACGTCACTTCTCAACTGTTTCCCATGTAATTTTGCAGACACCATCAGCTGGTATCACGGCAACTTCCCTGTAAATTTGGCGAAGTTTGATTAATTACTGCAAAAGTTATTAATGAGATTGGTGGGAGATTTGATTGAGTATTATTAAAAGTTATTCATTTTAGACGTCAATTCAGACGTCAATTCTCAACCGTTTTCCATGTAGTTTTGCAGGCAACATCGGCTGTTATTACGGCAACTTCCCTGTAAATTTGGCGAAGTTTGATTAACTACTGCAAAAGTCATTAATGAGATTGGGGTGAAATTTGATTGAGTATTATTAAAAGTTATTCATTTAGACGTCAATTCAGACGTCAATTCTCAACCGTTTTCCATGTAGTTTTGTAGGCAACATCGACTGTTATTAAGGCAACTTCCCTGTAAATTTGGCGAAGTTTGATTAATGTAAACTTTGCAAAGTTTAATTTATTACTGCAAAAATTATTAAAGAGATTGTTGTGAAATTTGATTGAGTATTATTAAAAGTTATTCATTCAAACGTCAACTCAGACGTCACTTCTCAACTGTTTTCCATGTAATTTTGCAGACACCATCGGCTGGTATTACGACAACTTCCCTGTAAATTTGGCGAAGTTTGATTAATTATTGCAGAAGTTATTAATGAGATTGGTTTGAAAATTGATTGAGTATTATTAAAAGTTATTCATTTAGACGTCAATTCAGACGTCAATTCTCAACCGTTCTCGATGTAGTTTTGCAGGCACCATCGGCTGGTATTACGGCAACTTTCGTGTAAATTTGGCGAAGTTTGCTTAATTATTGCAGAAGTTATTAATGAGCTTTGTGTGAAATTCGATTGACTATTATTAAAAGTTATTCATTTAGACGTCAATTCAGACGTCAATTCTCAACCATTTTCCATGTAGTTTAGCAGGCAACATTGGCTGTTATTACGGCAACTTCCCTGTAAATTTGGCGAAGTTTGATTAATTATTGCAAAAGTTATTAATGAGATTGGTGTGAGATTTGATTGAGTATTATTAAAAGTTATTCATTTAGACGTCAATTCAGTCGTCAATTCTCAACCGTTTTCGATGTAGTTTTGCAGTCACCATCGGCTGATATTACGGCAACTTCCGTGTAGATTTGGCGAAGTTTGATTAATTATTGCAGAAGTTATTAATAAGCTTGGTGTGAAATTTGATTGATTATTATTAAAAATATTCATTTAGACGTCAATTCAGACGTCACTTCTCAACCGTTTTCCATGTAGTTTTGCAGGCTACATTGGCTGTTATTACGACAACTTCCCTGTAAATTTGGCGAAGTTTGATTAATTACTGCAAAAGTTATTAATGAGATTGGTGTGAAATTTGATTGAGTATTATTAAAAGTTATTCATTTTAGACGTCAATTCAGACGTCAATTCTCAACCGTTTTCCATGTAGTTTTGCAGAAAACATCGGTTGTTACTACCACAACTTCCCTGTAAATTTGGCGAAGCTTGATTAACTACTGCAAAAGTTATTAATGAGATTGGTGTGAAATTTGATTGAGTATTATTAAAAGTTATTCATTTAAACGTCAATTCAGACGTCACTTCTCAACTGTTTTCCATGTAATTTTGCAGACACCATCGGCTGGTATTACGGCAACTTCCCTGTAAATTTGGCAAAGTTTGATTATTTACTGCAAAAGTTATTAATGAGATTGGTTTGAAATTTGATTGATTATTATTAAAAAAAATCATTTAGACGTAAATTCAGACGTCACTTCTCAACCGTTTTCCATGTAGTTTTGCAGGCAACATTGGCTGTTATTACGACAACTTCCCTGTAAATTTGGCGAAGTTTAATTAATTACTGCAAAAGTTATTAATGAGATTGGTGTGAAATTTGATTGAGTTTTATTAAAAGTTACTCATTTTAGACGTCAATTCAGACGTCAATTCTCAACCGTTTTCCATGTAGTTTTGCAGAAAACATCGCTTGTTACTACCACAACTTCCCGGTAAATTTGGCGAAGCTTGATTAACTACTGCAAAAGTTATTAATGAGATTGGTGTGAAATTTGATTGAGTATTATTAAAAGTTATTCATTTAGACGTCAATTCAGACGTCAATTCTGAACCGTTTTCCATGTAGTTTTGTAGGCAACATCGGCTGTTATTAAGGCAACTTCCCTGTAAAGTTGGCGAAGTGTGATTAATGTAAACTTTGCGAAGTTTAATTTATTACTGCAAAAATTATTAAAGAGATTGTTGTGAAATTTGATTGAGTATTATTAAAAGTTATTCATTCAAACGTCAATTCAGACGTCACTTCTCAACTGTTCTCCATGTAATTTTACAGACACCATCGGCTGGTATTACGGCAACTTCCCTGTAAATTTGGCGAAGCTTGATTAAATACTGCAAAAGTTATTAATAAGATTGGTGTGAAATTTGATTGAGTATTATTAAAAGTTATTCATTTAGACGTCAATTCAGACGTCAATTCCCAACCGTTTTCCATGTAGTTTTGTAGGCAACATCGGCTGTTATTAAGGCAACTTCCCTGTAAATTTGGCGAAGTTTGATTAATGTAAACTTTGCGAAGATTAATTTATTACTGCAAAAATTTATTAACGAGATTGTTGTGAAATTTGATTGAGTATTATTAAAAGTTATTCATTCAAACGTCCATTCAGACGTCACTTCTCAACTGTTTCCCATGTAATTTTGCAGACACCATCAGCTGGTATCACGGCAACTTCCCTGTAAATTTGGCGAAGTTTGATTAATTACTGCAAAAGTTATTAATGAGATTGGTGGGAGATTTGATTGAGTATTATTAAAAGTTATTCATTTTAGACGTCAATTCAGACGTCAATTCTCAACCGTTTTCCATGTAGTTTTGCAGGCAACATCGGCTGTTATTACGGCAACTTCCCTGTAAATTTGGCGAAGTTTGATTAACTACTGCAAAAGTCATTAATGAGATTGGGGTGAAATTTGATTGAGTATTATTAAAAGTTATTCATTTAGACGTCAATTCAGACGTCAATTCTCAACCGTTTTCCATGTAGTTTTGTAGGCAACATCGACTGTTATTAAGGCAACTTCCCTGTAAATTTGGCGAAGTTTGATTAATGTAAACTTTGCAAAGTTTAATTTATTACTGCAAAAATTATTAAAGAGATTGTTGTGAAATTTGATTGAGTATTATTAAAAGTTATTCATTCAAACGTCAACTCAGACGTCACTTCTCAACTGTTTTCCATGTAATTTTGCAGACACCATCGGCTGGTATTACGACAACTTCCCTGTAAATTTGGCGAAGTTTGATTAATTATTGCAGAAGTTATTAATGAGATTGGTTTGAAAATTGATTGAGTATTATTAAAAGTTATTCATTTAGACGTCAATTCAGACGTCAATTCTCAACCGTTCTCGATGTAGTTTTGCAGGCACCATCGGCTGGTATTACGGCAACTTTCGTGTAAATTTGGCGAAGTTTGCTTAATTATTGCAGAAGTTATTAATGAGCTTTGTGTGAAATTCGATTGACTATTATTAAAAGTTATTCATTTAGACGTCAATTCAGACGTCAATTCTCAACCATTTTCCATGTAGTTTAGCAGGCAACATTGGCTGTTATTACGGCAACTTCCCTGTAAATTTGGCGAAGTTTGATTAATTATTGCAAAAGTTATTAATGAGATTGGTGTGAGATTTGATTGAGTATTATTAAAAGTTATTCATTTAGACGTCAATTCAGTCGTTAATTCTCAACCGTTTTCGATGTAGTTTTGCAGTCGCCATCGGCTGGTATTACGGCAACTTCCGTGTAGATTTGGCAAAGTTTGATTAAATAATTGCAGAAGTTATTAATAAGCTTTGTGTGAAATTCGATTGACTATTATTAAAAGTTATTCATTTAGACGTCAATTCAGACGTCTATTCTCAACCATTTTCCATGTAGTTTAGCAGGCAACATTGGCTGTTATTACGGCAACTTCCCTGTAAATTTGGCGAAGTTTGATTAATTATTGCAAAAGTTATTAATGAGATTGATGTGAAATTTGATTGAGTATTATTAAAAGTTATTCATTTAGACGTCAATTCAGACGTCAATACTCAACCGTTTTCCATGTAGTTTTGTAGGCGACATCGGCTGTTATTACGGCAACTTCCCTGTAAATTTGGCAAAGTTTGATTGATCTAATCTTTGCGAAGTTTGATTTATTACTGCAAAAATTATTAAAGAGATTGTTGTGAAATTTGATTGAGTATTATTAAAAGTTATTCATTTAAACGTCAATTCAGACGTCACTTCTCAACTGTTTTCCATGTAATTTTGCAGACACCATCGGCTGGTATTACGGCAACTTCCCTGTAAATTTGGCAAAGTTTGATTATTTACTGCAAAAGTTATTAATGAGATTGGTTTGAAATTTGATTGAGTATTATTAAAAGTTATTCATTTAGACGTCAATTCAGTCGTCAATTCTCAACCGTTTTCGATGTAGTTTTGCAGTCACCATCGGCTGGTATTACGGCAACTTCCGTGTAGATTTGGCGAAGTTTGATTAATTATTGCAGAAGTTATTAATAAACTTGGTGTGAAATTTGATTGATTATTATTAAAAATATTCATTTAGACGTCAATTCAGACGTCACTTCTCAACCGTTTTCCATGTAGTTTTGCAGGCAACATTGGCTGTTATTACGACAACTTCCCTGTAAATTTGGCGAAGTTTGATTAATTACTGCAAAAGTTATTAATGAGATTGGTGTGAAATTTGATTGAGTATTATTAAAAGTTATTCATTTTAGACGTCAATTCAGACGTCAATTCTCAACCGTTTCCCATGTAGTTTTGCAGAAAACATCGGTTGTTACTACCACAACTTCCCTGTAAATTTGGCGAAGCTTGATTAACTACTGCAAAAGTTTTTAATGAGATTGGTGTGAAATTTGATTGAGTATTATTAAAAGTTACTCATTTAGACGTCAATTCAGACGTCAATTCTCAACCGTTT
The DNA here is from genome assembly GCA_964017125.1 of Flabesymbios commensalis. Taxonomy (NCBI): domain Eukaryota; kingdom Metazoa; phylum Annelida; class Polychaeta; order Terebellida; family Flabelligeridae; genus Flabesymbios; species Flabesymbios commensalis. Next base: position 4,416,034 of record OZ024913.1, read on the forward strand.
TCCATGTAGTTTTGTAGGCAACATCGGCTGTTATTAAGGCAACTTCCCTGTAAAGTTGGCGAAGTTTGATTAATGCAAACTTTGCGAAGTTTAATTTATTACTGCAAAAAATATTAAAGAGATTATTGTGAAATTTGATTGAGTATTTTTAAAAGTTATTCATTCCAACGTCAATTCAGACGTCACTTCTCAACTGTTTTCCATGTAATTTTACAGACACCATCGGCTGGTATTACGGCAACTTCCCTGTAAATTTGGCGAAGTTTGATTAATTACTGCAAAAGTTATTAATGAGATTGGTTTGAAATTTGATTGAGTATTATTAAAAGTTATTCATTAAAACGTCAATTCAGACGTCAATTCTCAACCGTTTTCCATGTAGTTTTGTAGGCAGCATCGGCTGTTATTAAAGCAACTTCCCTGTAAATTTGGCGAAGTTTGATTAATGTAAACTTTGCGAAGTTTAATTTATTACTGCAAAAATTATTAAAGAGATTGTTGTGAAATTTGATTGAGTATTATTAAAAGTTATTCATTCAAACGTCAATTCAGACGTCACTTCTTAACTGTCTTCCATGTAATTTGCAGACACCATCGGCTGGTATTACGGCAACTTCCCTGTAAATTTGGCGAAGTTTGATTAATTACTGCAAAAGTTATTAATGAGATTGGTGTGAAATTTGATTGAGTATTATTAAAAGTTATTAATTTTAGACGTCAATTCAGACGTCAATTCTCAACCGTTTTCCATGTAGTTTTGCAGGCAACATCGGCTGTTATTACGGCAACTTCCCTGTAAATTTGGAGAAGTTTGATTAACTACTGCAAAAGTTATTATTGAGATTGGGGTGAAATTTGATTGAGTATTATTAAAAGTTATTCATTTAGACGTCAATTCAGACGTCAATTCTCAACCGTTTTCCATGTAGTTTTGCAGGCACCATCGGCTCTTATTATGGCAACTTCCCTGTAAATTTGGCGAAGTTTGATTAATGTAAACTTTGCGAAGTTTAATTTATTACGGCAAAAATTATTAAAGAGATTGTTGTGAAATTTGATTGAGTATTAATAAAAGTTATTCATTTAAACGTCAATTCAGACGTCACTTCTCAACTGTTTTCCATGTAATTTTGCAGACACCATCGGCTGGTATTACGGCAACTTCCCTGTAAATTTGGCAAAGTTTGATTATTTACTGCAAAAGTTATTAATGAGATTGGTTTGAAATTTGATTGAGTATTATTAAAAGTTATTCATTTAGACGTCAATTCAGTCGTCAATTCTCAACCGTTTTCGATGTAGTTTTGCAGTCACCATCGGCTGGTATTACGGCAACTTCCGTGTAGATTTGGCGAAGTTTGATTAATTGTTGCAGAAGTTATTAATAAACTTGGTGTGAAATTTGATTGATTATTATTAAAAATATTCATTTAGACGTCAATTCAGACGTCACTTCTCAACCGTTTTCCATGTAGTTTTGCAGGCAACATTGGCTGTTATTACGACAACTTCCCTGTAAATTTGGCGAAGTTTGATTAATTACTGCAAAAGTTATTAATGAGATTGGTGTGAAATTTGATTGAGTATTATTAAAAGTTATTCATTTTAGACGTCAATTCAGACGTCAATTCTCAACCGTTCCCCATGGTGTTTTGCAGAAAACATCGGTTGTTACTACCACAACTTCCCTGTAAATTTGGCGAAGCTTGATTAACTACTGCAAAAGTTATTAATGAGATTGGTGTGAAATTTGATTGAGTATTATTAAAAGTTATTCATTTAGACGTCAATTCAGACGTCAATTCTCAACCGTTTTCCATGTAGTTTTGTAGGCAACATCGGCTGTTATTAAGGCAACTTCCCTGTAAAGTTGGCGAAGTTTGATTAATGCAAACTTTGCGAAGTTTAATTTATTACTGCAAAAAATATTAAAGAGATTATTGTGAAATTTGATTGAGTATTTTTAAAAGTTATTCATTCAAACGTCAATTCAGACGTCACTTCTCAACTGTTCTCCATGTAATTTTACAGACACCATCGGCTGGTATTACGGCAACTTCCCTGTAAATTTGGCGACGTTTGATTAATTACTGCAAAAGTTATTAATGAGATTGGTTTTAAATTTGATTGAGTATTATTAAAAGTTATTCATTAAAACGTCAATTCAGACGTCAATTCTCAACCGTTTTCCATGTAGTTTTGTAGGCAACATCGGCTGTTATTAAAGCAACTTCCCTGTAAATTTGGCGAAGTTTGATTAATGTAAACTTTGCGAAGTTTAATTTATTACTGCAAAAATTATTAAAGAGATTGTTGTGAAATTTGATTGAGTATTATTAAAAGTTATTCATTCAAACGTCAATTCAGACGTCACTTCTTAACTGTCTTCCATGTAATTTGCAGACACCATCGGCTGGTATTACGGCAACTTCCCTGTAAATTTGGCGAAGTTTGATTAATTACTGCAAAAGTTATTAATGAGATTGGTGTGAAATTTGATTGAGTATTATTAAAAGTTATTCATTTTAGACGTCAATTCAGACGTCAATTCTCAACCGTTTTCCATGTAGTTTTGCTGAAAACATCGGTTGTTACTACCACAACTTCCCTGTAAATTTGGCGAAGCTTGATTAACTACTGCAAAAGTTATTAATGAGATTGGTGTGAAATTTGATTGAGTATTATTAAAAGTTATTCATTTAGACGTCAATTCAGACGTCAATTCTCAACCGTTTTCTATGTAGTTTTGTAGGCAACATCGGCTTTTATTAAGACAACTTCCCTGTAAAGTTGGCGAAGTTTGATTAATGTAAACTTTGCGAAGTTTAATTTATTACTGCAAAAATTATTAAAGAGATTGTTGTGAAATTTGATTGAGTATTATTAAAAGTTATTCATTCAAACGTCAATTCAGACGTCACATCTCAACTGTTTTCCATATAATTTTGCAGACACCATCGGCTGGTATTACGGCAACTTCCCTGTAAATTTGGCGAAGTTTGATTAATTACTGCAAAAGTTATTAATGAGATTGGTGTGAAATTTGATTGAGTATTATTAAAAGTTATTAATTTTAGACGTCAATTCAGACGTCAATTCTCAACCGTTTTCCATGTAGTTTTGCAGGCAACATCGGCTGTTATTACGGCAACTTCCCTGTAAATTTGGAGAAGTTTGATTAACTACTGCAAAAGTTATTATTGAGATTGGGGTGAAATTTGATTGAGTATTATTAAAAGTTATTCATTTAGACGTCAATTCAGACGTCAATTCTCAACCGTTTTCCATGTAGTTTTGCAGGCACCATCGGCTCTTATTACGGCAACTTCCCTGTAAATTTGGCGAAGTTTGATTAATGTAAACTTTGCGAAGTTTAATTTATTACGGCAAAAATTATTAAAGAGATTGTCGTGAAATTTGATTGAGTATTAATAAAAGTTATTCATTTAAACGTCAATTCAGACGTCACTTCTCAACTGTTTTCCATGTAATTTTGCAGACACCATCGGCTGGTATTACGGCAACTTCCCTGTAAATTTTGCGAAGTTTGATTAATTACTGCAAAAGTTATTAATGAGATTGGTTTGAAAATTGATTGAGTATTATTAAAAGTTATTCATTTAGACGTCAATTCAGACGTCAATTCTCAACCGTTCTCGATGTAGTTTTGCAGGCCCCATCGGCTGGTATTACGGCAACTTCCGTGTAAATTTGGCGAAGTTTGATTAATTATTGCAGAAGTTATTAATGAGCTTTGTGTGAAATTCGATTGACTATTATTAAAAGTTATTCATTTAGACGTCAATTCAGACGTCAATTCTCAACCATTTTCCATGTAGTTTAGCAGGCAACATTGGCTGTTATTACGGCAACTTCCCTGTAAATTGGCGAAGTTTGATTAATTATTGCAAAAGTTATTAATGAGATAGGTGTGAAATTTGATTGAGTATTATTAAAAGTTATTCATTTAGACGTCAATTCAGACGTCAATTCTCAACCGTTTTCCATGTAGTTTTGTAGGCAACATCGGCTGTTATTACGGCAACTACCCTGTAAATTTGGCAAAGTTTGATTAATGTAAACTTTGCAAAGTTTGATTTATTACTGCAAAAATTATTAAAGAGATTGTTGTGAAATTTGATTGAGTATTATTAAAAGTTATTCATTTAAACGTCAATTCAGACGTCACTTCTCAACTGTTTTCCATGTAATTTTGCAGACACCATCGGCTGGTATTACGGCAACTTCCCTGTAAATTTGGCAAAGTTTGATTAATTACTGCAAAAGTTATTAATGAGATTGGTTTGAAATTTGATTGAGTATTATTAAAAGTTATTCATTTAGACGTCAATTCAGTCGTCAATTCTCAACCGTTTTCGATGTAGTTTTGCAGTCACCATCGGCTGATATTACGGCAACTTCCGTGTAGATTTGGCGAAGTTTGATTAATTATTGCAGAAGTTATTAATAAGCTTGGTGTGAAATTTGATTGATTATTATTAAAAATATTCATTTAGACGTCAATTCAGACGTCACTTCTCAATCGTTTTCCATGTAGTTTTGCAGGCTACATTGGCTGTTATTACGACAACTTCCCTGTAAATTTGGCGAAGTTTGATTAATTACTGCAAAAGTTATTAATGAGATTGGTGTGAAATTTGATTGAGTATTATTAAAAGTTATTCATTTTAGACGTCAATTCAGACGTCAATTCTCAACCGTTTTCCATGTAGTTTTGCAGAAAACATCGGTTGTTACTACCACAACTTCCCTGTAAATTTGGCGAAGCTTGATTAACTACTGCAAAAGTTATTAATGAGATTGGTGTGAAATTTGATTGAGTATTATTAAAAGTTATTCATTTAAACGTCAATTCAGACGTCACTTCTCAACTGTTTTCCATGTAATTTTGCAGACACCATCGGCTGGTATTACGGCAACTTCCCTGTAAATTTGGCAAAGTTTGATTATTTACTGCAAAAGTTATTAAAGAGATTGGTTTGAAATTTGATTGATTATTATTAAAAAAATTCATTTAGACGTCAATTTAGACGTCACTTCTCAACCGTTTTCCATGTAGTTTTGCAGGCAACATTGGCTGTTATTACGACAACTTCCCTGTAAATTTGGCGAAGTTTAATTAATTACTGCAAAAGTTATTAATGAGATTGGTGTGAAATTTGATTGAGTTTTATTAAAAGTTATTCATTTTAGACGTCAATTCAGACGTCAATTCTCAACCGTTTTCCATGTAGTTTTGCAGAAAACATCGCTTGTTACTACCACAACTTCCCGGTAAATTTGGCGAAGCTTGATTAACTACTGCAAAAGTTATTAATGAGATTGGTGTGAAATTTGATTGAGTATTATTATAAGTTATTCATTTAGACGTCAATTCAGACGTCAATTCTGAACCGTTTTCCATGTAGTTTTGTAGGCAACATCGGCTGTTATTAAGGCAACTTCCCTGTAAAGTTGGCGAAGTTTGATTAATGTAAACTTTGCGAAGTTTAATTTATTACTGCAAAAATTATTAAAGAGATTGTTGTGAAATTTGATTGAGTATTATTAAAAGTTATTCATTCAAACGTCAATTCAGACGTCACTTCTCAACTGTTTTCCATGTAATTTTACAGACACCATCGGCTGGTATTACGGCAACTTCCCTGTAAATTTGGCGAAGCTTGATTAACTACTGCAAAAGTTATTAATGAGATTGGTGTGAAATTTGATTGAGTATTATTAAAAGTTATTCATTTAGACGTCAATTCAGACGTCAATTCCCAACCGTTTTCCATGTAGTTTTGTAGGCAACATCGGCTGTTATTAAGGCAACTTCCCTGTAAATTTGGCGAAGTTTGATTAATGTAAACTTTGCGAAGTTTAATTTATTACTGCAAAAATTATTAGCGAGATTGTTGTGAAATTTGATTGAGTATTATTAAAAGTTATTCATTCAAACGTCAATTCAGACGTCACTTCTCAACTGTTTCCCATGTAATTTTGCAGACACCATCAGCTGGTATTACGGCAACTTCCCTGTAAATTGGGCGAAGTTTGATTAAGTACTGCAAAAGTTAATAATGAGATTGGTGTGAGATTTGATTGAGTATTATTAAAAGTTATTCATTTTAGACATCAATTCAGACGTCAATTCTCAACCGTTTTCCATGTAGTTTTGCAGGCAACATCGGCTGTTATTACGGCAACTTCCCTGTAAATTTGGCAAAGTTTGATTAACTACTGCAAAAGTCATTAATGAGATTGGGGTGAAATTTGATTGAGTATTATTAAAAGTTATTCATTTAGACGTCAATTCAGACGTCAATTCTCAACCGTTTTCCATGTAGTTTTGTAGGCAACATCGACTGTTATTAAGGCAACTTCCCTGTAAATTTGGCGAAGTTTGATTAATGTAAACTTTGCAAAGTTTAATTTATTACTGCAAAAATTATTAAAGAGATTGTTGTGATATTTGATTGAGTATTATTAAAAGTTATTCATTCAAACGTCAACTCAGACGTCACTTCTCAACTGTTTTCCACGTAATTTTGCAGACACCATCGGCTGGTATTACGACAACTTCCCTGTAAATTTGGCGAAGTTTGATTAATTATTGCAGAAGTTATTAATGAGATTGGTTTGAAAATTGATTGAGTATTATTAAAAGTTATTCATTTAGACGTCAATTCAGACGTCAATTCTCAACCGTTTTCGATGTAGTTTTGCAGGCACCATCGGCTGGTATTACGGCAACTTTCGTGTAAATTTGGCGAAGTTTGCTTAATTTTTGCAGAAGTTATTAATGAGCTTTGTGTGAAATTCGATTGACTATTATTAAAAGTTATTCATTTAGACGTCAATTCAGACGTCAATTCTCAACCGTTTTCCATGTAGTTTAGCAGGCAACATTGGCTGTTATTACGGCAACTTCCCTGTAAATTTGGCGAAGTTTGATTAATTATTGCAAAAGTTATTAATGAGATTGGTGTGAGATTTGATTGAGTATTATTAAAAGTTATTCATTTAGACGTCAATTCAGTCGTCAATTCTCAACCGTTTTCGATGTAGTTTTGCAGTCACCATCGGCTGGTATTACGGCAACTTCCGTGTAGATTTGGCAAAGTTTGATTAATTATTGCAGAAGTTATTAATAAGCTTTGTGTGAAATTCGATTGACTATTATTAAAAGTTATTCATTTAGACGTCAATCCAGACGTCTATTCTCAACCATTTTCCATGTAGTTTAGCAGGCAACATTGGCTGTTATTACGGCAACTTCCCTGTAAATTTGGCGAAGTTTGATTAATTATTGCAGAAGTTATTAATGAGATTGATGTGAAATTTGATTGAGTATTATTAAAAGTTATTCATTTAGACGTCAATTCAGACGTCAATTCTCAACCGTTTTCCATGTAGTTTTGTAGGCAAAATCGGCTGTTATTACGGCAACTTCCCTGTAAATTTGGCAAAGTTTGATTGATCTAAACTTTGCGAAGTTTGATTTATTACTGCAAAAATTATTAAAGAGATTGTTGTGAAATTTGATTGAGTATTATTAAAAGTTATTCATTTAAACGTCAATTCAGACGTCACTTCTCAACTGTTTTCCATGTAATTTTGCAGACACCATCGGCTGGTATTACGGCAACTTCCCTGTAAATTTGGTAAAGTTTGATTATTTACTGCAAAAGTTATTAATGAGATTGGTTTGAAATTTGATTGAGTATTATTAAAAGTTATTCATTTAGACGTCAATTCAGTCGTCAATTCTCAACCGTTTTCGATGTAGTTTTGCAGTCACCATCGGCTGGTATTACGGCAACTTCCGTGTAGATTTGGCGAAGTTTGATTAATTATTGCAGAAGTTATTAATAAGCTTGGTGTGAAATTTGATTGATTATTATTAAAAATATTCATTTAGACGTCAATTCAGACGTCACTTCTCAACCGTTTTCCATGTAGTTTTGCAGGCAACATTGGCTGTTATTACGACAACTTCCCTGTAAATTTGGCGAAGTTTGATTAATTACTGCAAAAGTTATTAATGAGATTGGTGTGAAATTTGATTGAGTATTATTAAAAGTTATTCATTTTAGACGTCAATTCAGACGTCAATTCTCAACCGTTTTCCATGTAGTTTTGCAGAAAACATCGGTTGTTACTACCACAACTTCCCTGTAAATTTGGCGAAGCTTGATTAACTACTGCAAAAGTTATTAATGAGATTGGTGTGAAATTTGATTGAGTATTATTAAAAGTTATTCATTTAGACGTCAATTCAGACGTCAATTCTCAACCGTTTTCCATGTAGTTTTGTAGGCAACATCGGCTGTTATTAAGGCAACTTCCCTGTAAAGTTGGCGAAGTTTGATTAATGCAAACTTTGCGAAGTTTAATTTATTACTGCAAAAATTATTAAAGAGATTGTTGTGAAATTTGATTGAGTATTTTTAAAAGTTATTCATTCAAACGTCAATTCAGACGTCACTTCTCAACTGTTTTCCATGTAATTTTACAGACACCATCGGCTGGTATTACGGCAACTTCCCTGTAAATTTGGCGAAGTTTGATTAATTACTGCAAAAGTTATTAATGAGATTGGTTTGAAATTTGATTGAGTATTATTAAAAGTTATTCATTAAAACGTCAATTCAGACGTCAATTCTCAACCGTTTTCCATGTAGTTTTGTAGGCAACATCGGCTGTTATTAAAGCGACTTCCCTGTAAATTTGGCGAAGTTTGATTAATGTAAACTTTGCGAAGTTTAATTTATTACTGCAAAAATTATTAAAGAGATTGTTGTGAAATTTGATTGAGTATTATTAAAAGTTATTCATTCAAACGTCAATTCAGACGTCACTTCTTAACTGTCTTCCATGTAATTTGCAGACACCATCGGCTGGTATTACGGCAACTTCCCTGTAAATTTGGCGAAGTTTGATTAATTACTGCAAAAGTTATTAATGAGATTGGTGTGAAATTTGATTGAGTATTATTAAAAGTTATTCATTTTAGACGTCAATTCAGACGTCAATTCGCAACAGTTTTCCATGTTGTTTTGCAGAAAACATCGGTTGTCACTACCACAACTTCCCTGTAAATTTAGCGAAGCTTGATTAACTACTGCAAAAGTTATTAATGAGATTGGTGTGAAATTTGATTGAGTATTATTAAAAGTTATTCATTTAGACGTCAATTCAGACGTCAATTCTCAACCGTTTTCCATGTAGTTTTGTAGGCAACATCGGCTGTTATTAAGGCAACTTCCCTGTAAAGTTGGCGAAGTTTGATTAATGTAAACTTTGCGAAGTTTAATTTATTACTGCAAAAATTATTAAAGAGATTGTTGTGAAATTTGATTGAGTATTATTAAAAGTTATTCATTCAAACGTCAATTCAGACGTCAATTCTCAACCGTTTTCCATGTAGTTTTGTAGGCAACATCGGCTGTTATTAAAGCAACTTCCCTGTAAATTTGGCGAAGTTTGATTAATGTAAACTTTGGGAAGTTTAATTTATTACTGCAAAAATTATTAAAGAGATTGTTGTGAAATTTGATTGAGTATTATTGAAAGTTATTCATTCAAACGTCAATTCAGACGTCACTTCTCAACTGTTTTCCATGTAACTTTGCAGACACCATCGGCTGGTATTACGGCAACTTCCCTGTAAATTTGGCGAAGTTTGATTAATTACTGCAAAAGTTATTAATGAGATTGGTGTGAAATTTGATTGAGTATTATTAAAAGTTATTCATTTTAGACGTCAATTCAGACGTCAATTCTCAACCGTTTTCCATGTAGTTTTGCAGGCAACATCGGCTGTTATTACGGCAACTTCCCTGTAAATTTGGCGAAGTTTGATTGACTACTGCAAAACTTATTAATGAGATTGGTGTGAAATTTGATTGAGTATTATTAAAAGTTATTCATTTAGACGTCAATTCAGACGTCAATTCTCAACCGTTTATCATGTGTTTTTGCAAGCACCATCGGCTGTCATTACGGCAAGTTCTCTGTGAATTTGATGAAGTTTGATCAAGTACTTTGAAAGTTATTAATGAGATTAGTGTGAAATTTGATGGAGTATTTTTAAAAGTTATTCATTTAGACGTCAATTCAGACGTAAATTCTCAACAGTTTACCATGTAATTTTGCAGGCACCATCGGCTGGTATTAAGGCAACATCGCTATAAATTTGGCGAGTTTGATCGAGTACTTTAAAAGTTATTCATTTAGACGTCAATTCAGATGTCAATTCTCAACCGTTTTCCATGTAATTTTGCAGGCACCATCACCTGAGTATTTTTAAAAGTTTTTCATTTAGACGTCAATTCAGACGTCAATTCTCAACCGTTTACCATGTAATTTTGCAGGCACCATCGGCTGGTAATAAGGCAAGTCCCCTGTAAATTTGGCGAAGTTTGATAAAATACTTCAAAAGTTATTAATGAGATTACGTTGAAATTTGATTGAGTATTTTTAAAAGTAATTCATTTAGACGTCAATTCAGACGTCAATTCTCAACCGTTTCCCATGTAATTTTGCAGGCACCATCGCCTGAGTATTTTTAAAAGTTATTCATTGAGACGGCAATTTAGACGTCAATTCTCAACCGTTTATCATGCGTTTTTGCAAGCACCATCGGCTGGCATTACGGCAAGTTCTCTGTGAATTTGACGAAGTTTGATTAAGTACTTTGAAAGTTATTAATGAGATTAGTGTTAAATTTGATTGAGTATTTTTAAAAGTTAATCATTTAGACGTCAATTCAGACGTCAATTCTCAACAGTTTACCATGTAATTTTGCAGGCATCATCGGCTGGTATTAAGGCAACATCGCTATAAATTTGGCGAGTTTGATCAAGTATTTAAAAGTTATTCGTTTAGACGTCAATTCAGATGTCAATTCTCAACCGTTTTCCTTGTAATTTTACAGGCACCATCACCTGAGTATTCTTAAAAGTTATTCATTTAGACGTCAATTCAGACGTCAATTCTCAACCGTTTACCATGTAATTTTGCAGGCACCATCGGCTGGTATTAAGGCAAGTCCCCTGTAAATTTGGCGAAGTTTGATAAAATACTTCAAAAGTTATTAATGAGATTACGTTGAAATTTGATTGAGTATTTTTAAAAGTAAATTATTTAGACGTCAATTCAGACGTCAATTCTCAACCGTTTCCCATGTAATTTTGCAGGCACCATCGCCTGAGTATTTTTAAAAATTATTCATTTAGACGGCAATTTAGACGTCAATTCTCAACCGTTTATCATGCGTTTTTGCAAGCACCATCGGCTGGCATTACGGCAAGTTCTCTGTGAATTTGACGAAGTTTGATTAAGTACTTTGAAAGTTATTAATGAGATTAGTGTTAAATTTGATTGAGTATTTTTAAAAGTTATTCATTTAGACGTCAATTCAGACGTCAATTCTCAACAGTTTACCATGTAATTTTGCAGGCACCATCGGCTGGTATTAAGGGAACTTCGCTATAAATTTGGCGAGTTTGATCGAGTACTTTAAAAGTTATTCATTTAGCCGTCAATTCAGATGTCAATTCTCAACCGTTTTCCATGTAATTTTGCAGGCATCATCGGCTGGTATTAAGGCAACTTCCGTGTAAATTTGTCGAAGTTTGAGTAAAAATACTTCAAAATGTATTAATGAGATTAGTGTGAAATTTGATTGAGTATTTTTAAAAGTTATTCATTTAGACGTCAATTCAGACGTCAAATCTCAACCGCTTGCCATGTAATTTCGCAGGCACCATCGCCTGGAATTACGGCAACTTCGCTATTAATTTGGCGAAGTTTAAATGAGTACTTTAAAAGTTATTCATTTAGACGTCAATTCAGACGTCAATTCTCAACCGTTTTCCATTTAATTTTCAGGCACCATTGGCTGGTATTACGACAACTGCCCTGTAAATTTGGTGAAGTTTGATTGAGTACGTCAAAAGTTATGAATGAGATTAGTGTGAAATTTGATTGAGTATTTCAAAAAAAATTCATTTAGACGTCAATTCGGACGAGATTAATGAGATTAATGTGAAATTTGATCGAGTATTTTTAAAGTTATTCAAATAGACGTCAATTCAGATGTCAATTCTTATCCGTTTCCCATGTAATTTTGCAGGAACCATCGGCTGGTATTACGACAACTTCCCTGTAAATTTGGTGAAGTTCGATTGAGTACTTCAAAAGTTATAAATGAGATTAGTGTGAAATTTGATAGAGTATTTCAAACTTCCCTGTAAATTTGGTGAAGTTTGATAGAATACTTCAAAAGCTATGAATGAGAGTAGTGTGAAATTTGATTCAGTATTTCAAAAAAATTTCATTTAGACGTGAATTAGGACGAGATTAATGAGATTAATGTGAAATTTGATTGAGTATTTTAAAAGTTATTCAAATAGACGTCAATTCAGATGTCAATTCTTATCCGTTTTCCATGTAATTTTGCAGGAACCATCGGCTGGTATTACGACAACTTCCCTGTAAATTTGGTGTGAAGTTTGATTGAGTACTTCAAAAATTATTAATGGGATTAGCGTGAAATTTGTATGAGTATTTTTAAAAGTTATTAATTTAGACGTCAATTCAGACGAGATTAATGAGATTAATGTGAAATTTGAAATTTGAGTATTTTAAAAGTTATTCAAATAGACGTCAATTCAGACGTCAATTCTCATCCGTTTTCCATGTCATTTTGCAGGCGCCATCGGCTGGTATTACGGCAACTTTCTTGTAAATTTGGCAAAGTTTGATAAGTACTTCAAAAGTTATTAATGAGATTAGTGTGAAATTTGATTGAGTATTTTTAAATTGTTATTCATTTAGACGTCAATTCAGAAGTCAATTCTCAACCGTTTGTCATGTAATTTTGCAGGCACCATCGGCTGGTATTATGGCAACTTTCGTGTAAATTGAGCGAAGTTTAATTAAGTACTTCAAAAATTATTATTGAGATTAATGTGAAATTTGATTAGGTATTCTAAAAGTTCTTCATTTAGACGTCAATTCAGACGTCAATTCTCAACCGTTTTCCATGTAATTTTGTAGGCACCATCAGCTAGTATTACGGCGGCAACTTCCCTGTAAATTTGGCGAAGTTTAATTTAGTACTTCAAAAGTTAATAATGAGATTAGTGTGAAATTTGAATGAATATTTTTAATAGTTATTCATTTAGACGTCAATTCTCAACCGTTTGCCATGTAATGTTGCAGGCACCATCGCCTGGTATTACGGCAACTACCCTGTAAATTGGGCGAAGTTTGATTGAGTACTTTAAAAGTTAAAATTGCGATTAGTGTGAAATTTGATTGAGTATTTCAAAAGTTATTCATTTAGATGTCAATTCAGACGTCAATTCTCAACCGTTTTCCATGTAATTTTGCAGACACTATCGACTGGTATTGCGGCAACTTTCCTGTAAATTTGGTGAAGTTTGATTGAGTACTTCAAAAATTATTAATGGGATTAGCGTGAAATTTGAATGAGTATATTTAAAAGTTATTTAAAAGAAATTTGATTGAGTATTTTTAAAAATTTATTCATTTAGACGTCAATTCTCAACCGTTTGCCATGTAATTTTGCAGGCACCATCGCCTTGTATTACGCCAACTTTCCTGTAAATTGGGCGAAGTTTAATTGAGTACCTCAAAAATTATTAATGAGATTAATGTGAAATTTGATTAAGTATTTTAACAGTTATTCATTTAGACGTCAATTCAGACGTCAATTCTCAACCGTTTTCCATGTAATTTAGCAGACACCATCGGCTGGTATTACGGCAACTTCCCTGTAAATTGAGCGAAGTTTAATTGAGTACTTTAAAAGTTAATAATGAGATTACTGTGCAATTTGATTGAGTTTTTCAAAAGTTATTCATTTAGACGTCAATTCAGACGTCAATTCGCAAACGTTTTCCTTGTAATTTTGCAGGCACCATCGGCTGTTATTACGACAACTTCCCTGTAAATTTGGTGAAGTTTGATTGAGCACTTTAAAAGTTATTAATGAGATTAGAGTGAAATTTGATTGAGTATTTTTAAAAGTTATTCATTTAGACGTCAATTCAGACGTCAATTCTCAACCGTTTCCCATGTAATTTTGCAAGTACCATCAACTGGTATTATGACAACTTCCCTGTACGTTTGGTGAAGTTTGATTGAGTACTTCAAAAGTTCCCTGTAAATTGGGCAAAGTTTAATTGAGTACTTTAAAATTTATTAATGAGATTAATGTGAAATTTGATTAAGTATTTTAAAAGTTATTCATTTAGACGTCAATTCAGACGTCAATTCTCAACCGTTTCCCATGTAATTTTGCAGGCACCATCGCCTGAGTATTTTTAAAAGTTATTCATTTAGACGGCAATTTAGACGTCAATTCTCAACCGTTTATCATGCGTTTTTGCAAGCACCATCGGCTGGCATTACGGCAAGTTCTCTGTGAATTTGACGAAGTTTGATTAAGTACTTTGAAAGTTATTAATGAGATTAGTGTTAAATTTGATTGAGTATTTTTAAAAGTTATTCATTTAGACGTCAATTCAGACGTCAATTCTCAACAGTTTACCATGTAATTTTGCAGGCACCATCGGCTGGTATTAAGGGAACTTCGCTATAAATTTGGCGAGTTTGATCGAGTACTTTAAAAGTTATTCATTTAGCCGTCAATTCAGATGTCAATTCTCAACCGTTTTCCATGTAATTTTGCAGGCATCATCGGCTGGTATTAAGGCAACTTCCGTGTAAATTTGTCGAAGTTTGAGTAAAAATACTTCAAAATGTATTAATGAGATTAGTGTGAAATTTGATTGAGTATTTTTAAAAGTTATTCATTTAGACGTCAATTCAGACGTCAAATCTCAACCGCTTGCCATGTAATTTCGCAGGCACCATCGCCTGGAATTACGGCAACTTCGCTATTAATTTGGCGAAGTTTAAATGAGTACTTTAAAAGTTATTCATTTAGACGTCAATTCAGACGTCAATTCTCAACCGTTTTCCATTTAATTTTCAGGCACCATTGGCTGGTATTACGACAACTGCCCTGTAAATTTGGTGAAGTTTGATTGAGTACGTCAAAAGTTATGAATGAGATTAGTGTGAAATTTGATTGAGTATTTCAAAAAAAATTCATTTAGACGTCAATTCGGACGAGATTAATGAGATTAATGTGAAATTTGATCGAGTATTTTTAAAGTTATTCAAATAGACGTCAATTCAGATGTCAATTCTTATCCGTTTCCCATGTAATTTTGCAGGAACCATCGGCTGGTATTACGACAACTTCCCTGTAAATTTGGTGAAGTTCGATTGAGTACTTCAAAAGTTATAAATGAGATTAGTGTGAAATTTGATAGAGTATTTCAAACTTCCCTGTAAATTTGGTGAAGTTTGATAGAATACTTCAAAAGCTATGAATGAGAGTAGTGTGAAATTTGATTCAGTATTTCAAAAAAATTTCATTTAGACGTGAATTAGGACGAGATTAATGAGATTAATGTGAAATTTGATTGAGTATTTTAAAAGTTATTCAAATAGACGTCAATTCAGATGTCAATTCTTATCCGTTTTCCATGTAATTTTGCAGGAACCATCGGCTGGTATTACGACAACTTCCCTGTAAATTTGGTGTGAAGTTTGATTGAGTACTTCAAAAATTATTAATGGGATTAGCGTGAAATTTGTATGAGTATTTTTAAAAGTTATTAATTTAGACGTCAATTCAGACGAGATTAATGAGATTAATGTGAAATTTGAAATTTGAGTATTTTAAAAGTTATTCAAATAGACGTCAATTCAGACGTCAATTCTCATCCGTTTTCCATGTCATTTTGCAGGCGCCATCGGCTGGTATTACGGCAACTTTCTTGTAAATTTGGCAAAGTTTGATAAGTACTTCAAAAGTTATTAATGAGATTAGTGTGAAATTTGATTGAGTATTTTTAAATTGTTATTCATTTAGACGTCAATTCAGAAGTCAATTCTCAACCGTTTGTCATGTAATTTTGCAGGCACCATCGGCTGGTATTATGGCAACTTTCGTGTAAATTGAGCGAAGTTTAATTAAGTACTTCAAAAATTATTATTGAGATTAATGTGAAATTTGATTAGGTATTCTAAAAGTTCTTCATTTAGACGTCAATTCAGACGTCAATTCTCAACCGTTTTCCATGTAATTTTGTAGGCACCATCAGCTAGTATTACGGCGGCAACTTCCCTGTAAATTTGGCGAAGTTTAATTTAGTACTTCAAAAGTTAATAATGAGATTAGTGTGAAATTTGAATGAATATTTTTAATAGTTATTCATTTAGACGTCAATTCTCAACCGTTTGCCATGTAATGTTGCAGGCACCATCGCCTGGTATTACGGCAACTACCCTGTAAATTGGGCGAAGTTTGATTGAGTACTTTAAAAGTTAAAATTGCGATTAGTGTGAAATTTGATTGAGTATTTCAAAAGTTATTCATTTAGATGTCAATTCAGACGTCAATTCTCAACCGTTTTCCATGTAATTTTGCAGACACTATCGACTGGCATTGCGGCAACTTTCCTGTAAATTTGGTGAAGTTTGATTGAGTACTTCAAAAATTATTAATGGGATTAGCGTGAAATTTGAATGAGTATATCTAAAAGTTATTTAAAAGAAATTTGATTGAGTATTTTTAAAAATTTATTCATTTAGACGTCAATTCTCAACCGTTTGCCATGTAATTTTGCAGGCACCATCGCCTTGTATTACGCCAACTTTCCTGTAAATTGGGCGAAGTTTAATTGAGTACCTCAAAAATTATTAATGAGATTAATGTGAAATTTGATTAAGTATTTTAACAGTTATTCATTTAGACGTCAATTCAGACGTCAATTCTCAACCGTTTTCCATGTAATTTAGCAGACACCATCGGCTGGTATTACGGCAACTTCCCTGTAAATTGAGCGAAGTTTAATTGAGTACTTTAAAAGTTAATAATGAGATTACTGTGCAATTTGATTGAGTTTTTCAAAAGTTATTCATTTAGACGTCAATTCAGACGTCAATTCGCAAACGTTTTCCTTGTAATTTTGCAGGCACCATCGGCTGTTATTACGACAACTTCCCTGTAAATTTGGTGAAGTTTGATTGAGCACTTTAAAAGTTATTAATGAGATTAGAGTGAAATTTGATTGAGTATTTTTAAAAGTTATTCATTTAGACGTCAATTCAGACGTCAATTCTCAACCGTTTCCCATGTAATTTTGCAAGTACCATCAACTGGTATTATGACAACTTCCCTGTACGTTTGGTGAAGTTTGATTGAGTACTTCAAAAGTTCCCTGTAAATTGGGCAAAGTTTAATTGAGTACTTTAAAATTTATTAATGAGATTAATGTGAAATTTGATTAAGTATTTTAAAAGTTATTCATTTAGACGTCAATTCAGACGTCAATTCTCAACCGTTTTCCATGTAATTTAGCAGACACCATCGGCTGGTATTACGGCAACTTCCCTGCAAATTGAGCGAAGTTTAATTGAGTACTTTAAAAATTAATAATGAGATTGGTGTTCAATTTGATTGAGTATTTAAAAAGTTATTCATTTAGACGTCAATTCAGACGTCAATTCGCAAACCGTTTTCCATGTAATTTTGCAGGCACCATCGGCTGGTATTATGACAACTTCCCTGTACGTTTGGTGAAGTTTGATTGAGTACTTCAAAAGTTATGAATGAGATTAGTGTGAAATTTGATTGAGTATTTCAAAAGTTATTCATTTAGACGTCACTTCAGACGAGATTAATGAGATTAATGTGAAATTTGATTGAGTATTTTAAAAGTTATTCAAATAGACGTTAATTCAGTTGTCAATTCTTATCCGTTTTCCATGTAATTTTGCATGCTCCATCGGCTGGTATTACGGCAACCTTTTTGTAAATTTGGCAAAGTTTGATTAAGTACTTCAAAAATTATTAAGGAGATTAGTGTGAAATTTGATTGAGTATTTTTAAAAAGTTATTCATTTAGACGTCAATTCTCAACCGTTTGCCTTGTAATTTTGCAGGCACCATCGCCTGGTATTACGGCAACTTCCCTGTAAATTGGGCAAAGTTTAATTGGGTACTTCAAAAATTATTAATGAGATTAATGTAAAATTTGATTAAGTATTTTAAAAGTTATTCATTTAGACGTCAAATCAGATGTCAATTCTCAACCGTTTTCCATGTAATTTAGCAGACACCATCGGCTGGTATTACAGCAACTTCCCTGTAAATTGAGCGAAGTTTAATTGAGTATTTTAAAAGTTAATAATGAGATTAGTTTTCAATTAGATTGAGTATTTCAAAAGTTATTCATTTAGACGTCAATTCAGACGTCAATTAGTAACCGTTTTCCATGTAATTTTGCAGGCCCCATCGGCTGGTATTACGACAACTTCCCAGTAAATTTGGTGTAGTTTGATTGAGTACTTCAAAAATTATTAATGGGATTAGCGTGAAATTTGAATGAGTATTTTTAAAAGTTATTCATTTAGACGTCAATTCAGACGTCAATTCTCAACCGTTTTCCATGTAATTTCGCAGGCACCATCGGCTGGTATGATGGCAACTGCCCTGTAAATTTGGCGAAGTTTCATTGAGTACTTCAAAACTTATTAATGAGATTAGTGTGAAATTTGATTAAGAATGTAGCAGCTCACCGAGTTCATTTTCAACTCGAAGAGTTGAGATTTATTTTATAAAAAGACTGCTGTCGGAACATCTCGGGGTCTTGACCAATCACCGTCGGACACGAGATGTTTATTCTGGACCCGAGATATAACCTCGGGTTCAGCCAATTTACTTTTGTTGTTCATGCTACTTCTGAATCGTCAAAATAAACGTATATATTTAAATTGTGTTTTGTAAATTCCTATTGAAGGCAATCCCTTCAAATGGTGACCCCGACGTAAAACATTCACAAAGAGGAATTTACAGCGGGCAGTCTGTGCTGGGCAAACAGACTCCCATCAGGATACACACTCTGTGCTGGACTAACAGACTGCCATCAGGCTACACACTTTATTGGATTCATTCACATGGTCAGCCCGGCCGATTGAACTTCGCATATGCTGGTCGCCATGAAATGCATCGCCTCTTTCACAGCGGGCGCTGGTGCATGACTGGGCAACATATGGACTGTGAATCGCCATATCGACCAAGATCTACCCGGTGGTGAGACAACGTTTCCATGAATCGCCACTATTCGTCTGATTGTCATGTAAGATATTGGTTTCCCGCTGTTATGCCTACATTCAGTAAACCACACCATTTATCTGCGTTTATATACTAGCAGATAGATATTTGTGAATATATACGGAGCCGGCAGCCGCTGATACGGAACCAGTGACCAGTGCCAGAGAGCCGGTGACCATGGTGTTACAGTCAGTTTCTATGAAACTGCCGCCTTTCTGGTCAAGTGACCCGGAGCTGTGGTTCACAAAAGTTGAGGCTCAGCTTGCCACGCGTAACGTCACCAGGCAGCTGACTAAATTTCACTATGTTGCTGGTTCTTTAACCCCCGAAGTGGCTGCTGAGGTTAGGGATATTCTAATACGACCTCCAGAAGACGAACCGTATGATACCCTGAAGGAAGTGTTGACTAGGCGCACAACATTATCTGAATCAAAACGGTTGGAGCAGCTCTTAAGTGCAGAGGAGTTGGGTGATGGTAAACCAACGCAGCTGCTTCGCCGTATGCAACAACTCCTCGGTGACAAATCCCCTCTGATGGACGACAAGTTGCTGACCCAGCTGTTCATACAGCGGCTGCCACCCAGCATACGACTTTTTTGGCCAACTCCATTGATGGAATAAAATTAGACGCCTTGTCTCAGTTAGCAGATAAGATGGTTGAATCCGCTGGATCAACAACGCTCGTTCAAGCTGTTCATAACCAGCCAACCATTGCCGGCGCCACTGTCACATCACCACAGGATACCTCATATTCAGCCTTGTATTCGGAAGTCATGGAGTTGCGTCAAGATATGGCTGAAATAAAAGGAACGCTCGCAGAGTTACGACTTGATAGATCCACGCCACGATGGGGTCGTAACCATGGGTACGATTACGGTCGCAGAGGCCGGCCGCGCTCCCACAGCAGTCGGCGCAGTGCCTCAAACGTCAGGACCGGCTCGAATCTTACCAGCGGTACCATGTGCTAGTACTACACCAATTTTGATACGTCAGCCGAGCGCTGCAATCAGCCCTGCTCGTTTCAGGGGAACTCTCAGGTCGGTCAGTGAAAGCGACGTCGCTGACAGGACCTACTCTACTCTACGTCGCTGACTCGTTTTCTGGTACGCATTTCCTGGTCGACACAGATGCTGATGTAAGTGTTGTTCCTCGCCGTCTCGCACCACGTTGTTGTCATTGCCAAGGACGAGTACTAGAAACCGCTAATGGATCAACAATCGCCACTTACGGAGATATCTCACTCACGTTAGATTTAGGCCTACGACGTACATTTCGCTGGATATTTATTGTGTCAGACGTACAGCGACCTATACTGGGAGCAGATTTTTTACGCGAATGCTGGTTGTTCGTTGCCCTGCAGAGTCGGCAACTTCGTGATGCCACCACCGACTTAAAAGTCACGAGTCTGACCTGTGATGATGAACCACTTTCTCTCCATGTGATAACTAGCATTCAAAAGTCACACCCAACTGCAGCTGTAATTAGTGAATTTCTTGAGCTCACACAGCCTAAATACAGCTGTGTTACGCAAAGCAAGCACAATGTCACACACCATATTGTGACTACGGGGCCACCCGCACATGCACGCGCACGACGTCTGGCCCCGGATGGCATGAACATTGCAAAACGCGAATTTGATCACATGTTGGATTTAGATATTATTGAACCCAGTAACAGTGATTGGGCGTCACCCCTGCCCATAGTTCCCAAGAAAACGACCAGTGACTGGCGCCCGTGTGGTTATTACCGCACACACAACTCTCGCACGGTCCCCGACAGGTATCCCATACCTCACATTCAAGATTTCACGGCTTCAGCAAGATAGATCTGGTGAGAGCCTACCACCAGATCCCAGTAGAACCGTCTGATGTACACAAGACTGCAGTAATCACCCCGTTTGGGTTGTTTAATTTTAAACGCATGTCATTTGGGTTGAGAAACGCAGGACAAACATTTCAATGATTTATTGACGAGGTGAAGCGGGGATTAGATTTCTGTGTTGCATATTTGGATGATTTATTGATTGCAAGCAGAAATATGACAGAGCTTATTGAGCATCGTCGCATATTGTTCACCAGATTATCTGAATATGGTTTGATCATTGGACTACTCAAATGTGTTTTTGGTGTACCGATACTGGATTTTTGGGGGCATCAGGTGTCAGCACGCGGCATGATCCCGTTGGAATCTTCAGTTCGTGCCACTCAGGAATTTGAATTACCTGAGCGGCAGAAACAGCTACAACGTTTCCTGGGCATGATCAACTACTATCATCGTTTTCTGCCTCATTGTGCAACGCTGCTTTCCCCGCTTAATGACATGACCGTTTCTACCAAAACGACAAACAAAACGGTTAATCTCTCGTTCTTCAGCAAGAAGTTCTAGCCGGATGAAAAAAGTACATCGCTTTCGATCGTGAACCATTTTCTGGAACGTCTTGAGTTTCACATCCTGACTGATCACAAACCACTCACATATTGTCTTGTATCAAACACTGAACGATCCTCGCCACGTCAAGTTAGACATTTAGCATTCATAGCTGAATTAACGTGTGACATTCTACATGTGTCTGGCTCGAGCAATGTTGCTGCTGACGCCCTCTCCCGCATGTAGTTAAATGCACTAGGACAATCAGTTAATCTAGACTATGATGCACTCGCAAAGGCTCAAGAAACGGACAGTGACCTACGCCACTGCATTGACAAGCCAGGTGGCTTACGTCTAGGCTTTCTGGAATTCGCACTCGTCAAATCGCCAATCTGGTGTGATGTTTCTACTGGTAAGCCCAGACCATGTGTGCCTCAGGATTTTCTGCGTGCTGCTTATGATTTGTTGCACAACTTGTCACATCCCGGTGGCAGGGCAATCAGCAAAATCGTCTCGGCAAGGTTCGTGTGGCCTGAAATGAACAGCACTATGTGGTCGCATTTGCTTAGAGTGTCAGAAGGCGAAGATTGGTCGCCACATTTCATCGCCCCTGATGCAGTTTAGATTACCAGATTCACGACTCGACCAAGTACATGTGAGCATAGTGGGCCCACTTAGTGTTTTCCAGGGTCAGCGCTACTTGCTTACTTGTTTTACCCGGTGGCCGGAGGCTATACCAATATCGGACATTCAGGCAGACACTGTAGCATGAGCATTCTTCAATGGATGGATATCGCGGTTCGGAGTGCCCACAACATTGACGACCGACCCTGGTCGACAGTTCGAATCTCGTTTGTGGGCTAGTTTGTGCCAGCTGCTAGGCGTGAAACATCAACATACCACGTCCAACACCCTCAGTCAAACGGAGCTGTCAAACGCTTTCATCGCCAGCTTAAATCATCTCTACGGGCACATGATGCGTACCCAGACTGGATGTCTGCAATAAATGTGGTGTTATTAGGGATACGATCTGCAGTGAAAGAAGACATACAGTGTACCACCAGCGAACTAGTTTACGGTACCACACTGCGTTTACCAGGCGAATTATGTTTTCAACGTGTTCACGAAGCCCCCGTGGACATGACCACGTATGTTGAACAGCTTCGCACAGCTATGTCCAAGCTAGTAGCCACTCCACCACGTCAGCCACGTGGTGAACGTATATTCATTTATCCCCATTTGCACACTTGCAGTCATGTTTTTGTGAGACGTCTAGCTGTAAAACACCCCCTAGCCTGTCGTTATGATGGTTCGTATCGTGTTGTCAGACGAGCCGCCAAATTTTACACTCTGGACATCAAAGGCAAGAGTGATACCGTCAGCATTGACAGGCTGAAGCCCGCATATATAGACGCGCCAGCAGATAAAGTCCCCGGACAGTTCATGCAATTATCAAAGAGTGAATCAATTTCAATCGAAATAGACTCGAGACATGTTGAGCAGCATGAAGAAAACATACCCCTGCTCCCATAATAAAAAAATACACTTCCACCAGTGAGACAAGAACTCGTCCCGGTCGAATAGTTCGTGAACCTGTGAGATTTAAATTTTAAAAGATTTTTTTTTTTATAACGATTAGTTAACTTGACATTTCTGATATCAATTCATATATCGTTATCACTGGGTGGAGGGTAATGTAGCAGCTCACTCGAGTTGATTTTCAACTCGGCGAGTTGAGATTTATTTTATAAAAAGACTGCTGTCGGAACACCTCGGGGTCTTGACCAATCACCGTCGGACACGAGATGTTCCGGTTTATTCTGGACCCGAGATATAAGCTGAATGAATGAGATTAGTTTGAAATTTGATTGAGTATTTCTAAAGTTATTCATTTAGACGTCAATTCAGACTTAATGTACGTAGCACGTTATGAATGTAGTAGCTGCACTTAATGTATATAACACGTTATGAATGTAACAAATTATGAATGTAACAGCTGCACTTAATGTATGTAGCATGGTATGAATGTAGCAGCTACACTTACTGTATATAGCACGTTATGAATGTAGCAGCTGCTCTTAATGTACGTAGCCCGTTTTGAATGTAGTAGCTGCACTTAAAGTATATAGGACGTTGTGAAAGTTATTAAATTTTCAATGTTACAGCTGCACTCAATGTATGTAGCATGTTATGAATATTACAGCTGCACTTTATGTATATAGCACATTATGAATGTAACAAATTATGAATGTAACAGCTGCACTTAATGCATGTAGCATGTTGTGAATGTAGTAGCTCCACTTAATGTATGTAGCACGTTATGAATGTAACAAATTATGAATGTAACAGCTGCACTTAATGTATGTAGCATGTTACGAGTTTTGCAGCTGCACCTAATGTATAAAGCACGTTATGAATGTAGCAGATGCACTTAATGTATGTAGCACGTTATCAATGTATCATGTTATGGATATAGCACGTTATGTATGTAGCACGTTGTGAATGTAGCAACTGCACTTAATGTATGTAGCTCGTTATGAATGTAGCAGCTGCACTTAATGTTCGTAGTACGTTGTGAATGTAGTAGCTGCACTTAATGTATATAGAACGTTATGAATGTAACACATTATGAGTGTAACAGCTGCACTTAATGTATGTAGCACGTTATGAACGTAGCAACTGCACTCAATGTACAAAGCACGTGAAAATGTAAAAACTGCACTTAATGTATGTAGCACGTTATGAATATAGCACGTTATGAATGTAGTAGCTGGACTTAATGTATACATATCACGTTATGTATGTAACACGTTATGAATGTAGCACGTTATGAATGTAGCACGTCATGAATTTAGCACGTCATGAATGTAGCAGCTGTACTTAATGCATATAGCATGTTATGTATGTAAAACGTTATGAATATAGCACGTTATGAATGTAGCACGTCATGAATGTAGCACGTCATGTATGTAGCACGTTATGTATGTAGCACGTTATGTATGTGGCACGTTGTGAATATAGCAGCTTCACTTAATGTATGTAGCACGCTATGAATGTAGCACTTTATGAATGTAGCAGCTGCACTTAATGTATGTAACACGCTATATAGGTAGCAAGTTATGAATGCAGCATATAAAGGAGAGAAAAAACCACGCAGGCATTGTCCAGATGATATCCACTCAATGTCACAATAATGCTTCAAGAATTTTGTGCTTACATTTTTATTCACTTGAACCCTTTCAATGGGCTATAAAAATTATTAGTACGAACTAAACGCCCAAAAGGAAAACCCTTCTGAACACTAGTTAAAAGCAATATTTACTACTACTTCCTCAAATATATTGAAAAAGACCTTATACAAATGCCAAGCATTCACGATTAGCTTCAGCACAGAAATTATAAAATATATTTTTTTTTTCTCAGAACAAACAACTGATTACGTAATGTTCGTAGAGTATTGTTCTGGTATTAGACAGTACCTTAAAATGAAAATTATAATGTTTTGTTGAAGTTATGAAGTAATTATATTTCTTCTAAAGCTATGTATGCATTTGTACAACTTAATAAATATTTACATTAGCCACCTGGTGTATAGTGTATAACGATGTAGAGAGCCACCTGGTGTATAGCACGGTAAACCCACTCACATCCAGTGCTTTATATGAGAGACTGGGCCAAAAATTAAAACCCACAAAATATATTTAATTTAAAAAAAATATAGCACTTTTATGACACATATACATGTACAGCATCCAGTGGGGTATATTTGAGCAAGAGATGACAATCTAGAAAAATGTGTAACCTTTCATTTTTTCACAAAATAGATTTAAAATAATGACTCACTTGCGTCATGACACACTAACACGAAAAATATCATAGCTTTTCAAAACGTTCATATTGAAGATTAATTGCATTGTCTCTTAGATATAAGGAATTCAAAACAATAATTAAAGCAAAAACGTCGAGGTAATACAATGTGCATAAATTTAAGCTGTCAAACTGGCATGAACAATCTTTGTCTGTTCATAACTTTAAAAAAAATCCACCTAGAACATGCAAATTGGTGTCTAGGTCCTACACCTAGGTTCTTGGGCATAAAGAGTTCAAAAGCACTGACATTAGAACAGTGCAATGTTTATTATGAGTCTAAGGTCATTGGAAATATTTTTACCCTTACAGCGCGGGGATCGTCTACAGACGTCAGATTCTGACCACTAAAGTCTATCCCCGCACTGTAAAGAGTAAACATATTTCTAATGGCTGTAGACCCATAACATAGGTATTCAAATGAATCGGAAAGAGCCAACTAAGACGATTATGATGATTTCAGATGATTTCAGATTGACAAAAACTCTTTGATTTCCATCACACTGCAGAATCAAAAAGACGCCTAAGTTAACGCTTCTTGGCGAAGGATGAACGCTTCTCGGCGCAAAATGTCAATTTAGAGCACTGAAGGCTCACACAGAGTGTAAAAAATGACATAAAGTTCAATTACTTAGTGTAATGACCCCATCCACGGAACACTAGATTGTATAAGGACAACGCTGGTGTTTATTTTATAGCGACTGTAGTTTGTTCAGATGAATGAAAACAGTTGGCTACCCATCCTGATATTCCGGACTTATAGTCCTTTTCAAACCCATGTTTCCTGATAAGCAGCTATATGAACGTCATAATATAATCGAATGGTAGAGATTAGAGTCCAGACTGTACAACTAAACAAACTGGTAGCTTTATTTTGAAATTATTCGCCAAAACTAGAGTTCTTGTCTGGTTGAACGCCTATTGGAGCAATGTGCACACGCCTATCGGTGCAAATAAAATTTACCGAAATAGAAAGCATGTTATTTTCAAACATTTTTCAGTGGCGGGTCCACGTTCTGGATAAAGAGGGGGACGCAGGGGGTCTCTCCCCCCCTTCCCCCCTAAGATGTTTTTGTTTTTTTGCCTACACTGTTTTTATCACGTATTATCGATAAATGTACTAGGCCTATTCAACGTTATTTTGCTAAGACTAGTCATATACGTCTACCAACACATTTAGATGATTAGGCCTATGTTAATTATCAAATCCTCACAGCCCACACGTTCTATTAGAAACATTTACTTCAAAAAAATAAGATGTTGGAAGTCTTGTATATACATGCATTTGGAATAAAAATAATATTTATCACTATAACCATGGTAATAAGGTACATGTACGATGGGGATTATCAGATGTCAGCTATATAAAATAAAATCAGGCCTAAATAAAGCTATTTTGGCCAAGGGAAGTTCATGTAGCGTCACGTCCGGAGTGATGCATAAGGGGGGGGGGGGCAGGCCTAACATCTGCCCCCAACCTAGCTTGTTGGGCAGGGATATAATATTCAAAATCACAGAAAAAATCAGAACTAACGTAAGTTTAATTTTTAATGTCTAGGCTTATATTGCCTTATAAAAAAAATCCGGGTTAGTTATAAAATAATTAGAAAAATTAAAAGCATTAAGCAGGGGCGGATCCAAGGGGGGTGGTTTGGTCGAAAAAATATAATCTTATTTAGGGATTTCCTTATGAGCTGAGTTCCACACTCACTGAGGGACACGCAGTACCCAATATGCCTTAGATTGCTGGGGAAAACCTTTGAAAATCAAAGACCCCGCGCTGCAGTGAAATATTACTTTGTTTTAACAACCCCCCTCCCCCCCCCAACCCCTCCGTCAGTAAAAATCTAGATCCGCCCCTGACTAACAAGGCCTAAGCCTACAACGGTTTGTGCACCCAACAAACATTAGGTTTACTGTTGAGCCAACGTCGTAGACAATAGGCTATCGGTGAACCAGCGTTGGGCCAACGTCTCAAGTTTGCTGGGTAGTAGAAGTGTTAAGGTCATAATGCCTGTGCGTAATGAAAAGATTTAGATCAAATGTATAGCCTTGTATGGGCTACATATTAACCTCATCTTCGTCTCCCCATCTCCCAATGCATACATGTGAACTACATGTGCACTCGTGTGACCCTGCAGACCCTATAGTAAACTTGGGTGACACAATAAGCAGGGGGTAAGTATAGTCCAATCGTGGCTGAGACAAAACTTGAAATTGAAGATTTCAGCCACAGATGGCTTCCAATAAAAGATGTGTTAACCTACTTTCCACGTTGCTTTCCTAATTTTAAAAGACTAAAATTGGCCTCGATTAATCAGGTCGATAATATGACTGGTTGGTTAGAATCAGTGACATTACAGTAAGGTTTCGGGCGGATTGCCAGTGGCGTACCCCGGTTCCTCCGCTCAACAGCTGAGCCAATGCAGCACCCGCATCAGTGCTGGCGCTGATGTAGGCTGTGGTAGCCTTAAATAACCGGCAATAGCGTGTTTGACATTAGGTCTCTCACGTGGGATGAATGGAGTTACCCAGAGGGAGTGATCCTTCCTATTGCTACTCTGGGGACTATCCGACCCGAGGATAGCGGAGCTGCGCGAAATGCCAAAGAGTTTCATCATTAAATTGTACAGCGAAACTCAAGTCTCCGGCCGTCTGGGCATGTCTGGGGGTATATCCCCTAGACATGCCCAGAACCCCTTATCGGGCGAGCGAAGGAAAACGCTCTCAATAACCCACCATGCCCTATCACCCCCACCCTCACATCATCATCTTTACATCATTCATCTCATCAATTGACTACAACGTTTTTATCGTATTATAATGTCACTTAAAAGACCTTTTGTGCCGAGAAGTGACGTAAAGCAATGATTTACTACTACTACTACAGTGAGGTATACAAGTCATGCTCAGCTCATATCAACAGATCAATGGCAGAACAGTGATAGGACCAGTAGACAATGTGGTAAGATTAATAACTGTCTTTAACTAGAAAGAGTGTTGTTCGGAAACAAACACGAAAGCAGCCCTCCGTTATCGGAGTCGGCCATTTTAAATTTGATATAGATCAGTAGACTTTCTCAAATTTTATTTTATATTACCGCTTTAGCTGTTGTGCAAGATTTCCGAGATAATGAGAAAAAAACAATAAAAAATTACGGCCAGTTGGCTATTTGGGATTTTATTTCTGCGAAATTAGTCATGGGTTATCCTTGTGTGAGTCCTCACATATTGTTATATATGCATGCCCCAGCTTTTTTGCTTTGTTTTTGAGTTACGTGAATATCACAAAATTTCTCAAATTAAAAATGGCCGCTAAACGGCCATTTTAAAATCGTTCACTCCCAAAAGTTATTCAGGTCATTGGCTGACATTGCTGTGCATATTAGCCAAATAAAAAAGAGATCTGCTGGAAACTTTTTCCTGAAACGCGCTAAAGAGTATTTCTTCGTTAGTAGCCATAGTAAATAAAAGGTTGATGATATGGGGATCAAAATGTCACCAAAACAATTTGCCAGTGGTATGGGATTGCTATGTGAAGCATAGATAGATTATATTGATATATTGGTAGCTATCTTGAAAACAAATAACTGCGCCGGCGGCGGAGGCTGGTTAATTATTAACGCACATTTTTTAGGCTATAGTCTAGACTATCAGGTTATATTATAAATATCATTTAAATGTATATGTCCCAGCCGCAGACTACATAGCACAATGACCTTAAGGCCTATCCCGTTAAAGAAAATAGCCATAGATTATAAAACAAATTCGACCTAATATTATAGGCCTACCAATAGTAACAAAATTATACATAGTCGCACCAATAGGCATCTTCACATTGCTCCAATAGGCGTGCAACACTGATTTTACAACATTTCAACGGTTTATTGTCTACGCAGGTCATTAGAGAAAGAAATGAGATATCAGTGGCGTAGAACAGACCTAATGTAACATAATCTATCACATTATAGAAGATTTATATGCAGATAGAATTAAAAAATAACATTTGAATGGAATCGTGTCCAGTTTTGAGGTGGGGTACCAAAACTGTTTTCACTAGTCTGAGAAATGTATTAAACTTGTCCATGTAAATTCCATGTGTGGAGGTTCGTAAGATGTTCTATTGTTCCGTGCACACCTTTATTTAAAATAAATTGAACATTTTGGCTTTTATCAGACGATATTTTAAAAGATTTCTGAAAAAGTTTACAATTTGGCGCCGAGAAGCGTTGCACTTCGCCAATAGGCGTTTTTTTGATTCTGCAGTGTGTCCATGGTTTTTACAAAAATATTTCAGCGTCTGCTCATAGGCTAGAATAATGAACCCAAGAAGAATCATTTCTTGTATAGGCTACACTTATGTACGAGTAATTCAGAAAAAAACAACCAATACTTCAAAACAATACAATGTGTGAAAATCTGTATCCTCATAACTTTCCCAAAAAAATAACTTAAAGATACACTTACGTTTTTCGGTACCGGCATGAGGAGTGGGATGGCGTGCGCGTGCGATAACACGCCTAATATCATCAGCACTGGTTATTATTTTAGCAGCTGCACTTAATGTATATAGCACAATCTGAATGTAGCAGCTGCACTTAATGTATATAGCACGTTATGAATGTAGCAGCTGCACTTAATGTATATAGCATGTTATGTAAATAGCACGTTATAAATGTAGCAGTTAACGTGGGATACAGAGAAGGAAAAACACCCAGCGCGAATTGTCCAGATGATGTCCGTTCAATGTAACAGATAATTCATTGAGATTCTTGGGATAACGTTTTCATTCACTTGAACCCATTCAATGGGGTTTAAAAATTATTAGTGCTAACTAACGCCCAAAAGGAAAACCCCTCTGAACGGTTAAAAGCAACATTTACTACTACTTTTTCATTTCAAATATATTGAAAGAGAGCCTATACAAATGACAAGCATTCAAAATAAACTTAAGCACGAAAATGAAAAAGTCAATCATTTTTTTCTCAGACCAAACATATGATTACGTAATGTTCACAAAGTATTGTTTTAAGTATTATTCAGTAGATTAAAGTAACAATTAGGATGTTTTGTTGAAGTTGTGAAGTAATTATGTTTCTTCGAAATCTATGCATATATTTGTAAAAAATATTTACATGAGCCACCTGGTGTATATTGTAAAGCAATGTAGAGAGCCACCTGGTGTATAGCTTGGTAGACGTAGTAGTAGTAGTAGTAAATCATTGCTTTACATCACTTTTCGGCACAAAAGGTCTTTTAAGTGACATTATAATACGATAAAAACGTTGTAGTCAATTGATGAGATGGATGATGTACAGATGATGATGTTATTGAGAGCGTTTTCCTTCGCTCGCCCGATAAGGGGTTCTGGGCATGTCTAGGGGATATACCCCCAGACATGCCCAGACGGCCGGAGACTTGAGTTTCGCTGTACAATTTAATGATGAAACTCTGTGGCATTTTGCACAGCTCCGCTATCCTCGGGTCGGATAGTCCCCAGAGTAACAATAGGAAGGATCACTCCCTCTGGGTAACTCCACTCATCCCACGTGAGAGACCTAATGTCAAACACGCTATTGCCAGTTATTTAAGGCTACCACGGCCTACATCAGCGCCAGCACTGATGCGGGTGCTGCATTGGCCCCGCTGTTGAGCGGAAGAACCAGGGTAAGCCACTGGCAATCCGCCTGAAGATTATAGCCAGATACGAGGAGGCTGCAGCTGCCCTTGGATGATTGCTGTAGACTAGTGCTTTCGTACAATGCCGTAACAGCATCCAACAGACGAAACAGATCCCTAATGACCCTCCCCGGATGGGGGCGAAAAGTACTACTACTAGCAATCATCCCAGTACCCCAGCTTGGTAGTCATACTGCTATTTGTGGCATTCAGCGCTCTGTAGGAAAACTGGGGCGAAAATTAAAACCCACAAAAAATATGTTTAATTTAAAAAATAAAGCACTTTTGAAACACGTAGACATATACAGCATCCAGTTGAGGTATATTTGAGCAAGAGATGAAAATTTTGGGAAATGTGTAACCTTTCATTTTTAACAAAGCAGATATAAAAAATGACTCACTTGCCGACACACTAACACGAACAATATCATAGCTTTTAAAATTGAGGAATAATTTTATTAATTTTATTGTCTATAAGATATAAGGTATTCAAAACAATAATTAATGCAAAAACATTGAAGTAATACGATGTGCAAAAATACAAGATGCCGCCAAACTAACATGAAAAATCTTTGTCTGTTCATAACTTTTAAAACAATCCAAATAGTAGATGCAATTTGGTGTCTATAGGCCTCCACCTAGGTTCGTTGGTATAAGGAATTCAAAGGCAATTACTTTAAAACAATGCAATGTGCAGAAATCCAAGATGGTCGTCATGCTTATATTAAAAATCTGTGTGCTCATAACCTAAACTAATGCACCCAAGAAGAATCATTTCTTGTATAGGCTAGAGCTATGTTTTATGTACGAGTAATTCATAAGAAACAATCAAGACTTCAAAACAATACAATGTGCGAAAATCTGTCTGCACATAACTTTCCCCCAAAATAACCTAAAAGATACACATACTTTTTCGGTACCGGCATGAGGAATTGAAAAACAAAATAACGGAATTTGCAGCAATCTCTGTATAATCATCACCACTTGATCTAAATCCACAAAACCTTATTAGCATTTGAATAGGTCCGCTCAGAGGATCTCATTGCTGATTATTAGCATTTGAATAGGTCCGTACAGAGGATCTCATTATTGCTAACTTTATTATCATTTGAATATGTCCGCTCAGCGGATCTCATTATTGTTAACTTTAGTATCATTTGAATAGGTCTGCTAAGAGGATCTCATTATCGATTATTAGCATTTGAATAGGTCCGGTCAGAGAATCTCATTATTGTTAACTTTATTATCATTTGAATAGGTCTGCTCAGTGGATCTCATTATCGATTATCAGCATTTGAATAGGTCCGGTCAGAGGATCTCATTATTGTTAACTTTATTAGCATTTGAATAGGTCTGCTCAGAGGATCTCATTATTGATTATTAGTATTTAAATAGGTCCGCTCTGAGGATCTCATCATCGCCAACTTTATCATCATTTCAATAGGTCCGCTCAGAAGATATCATTATTGCTAAACTTGTTAACCATTGAATACGTCCGCTCAGAGGATCTATTATTGATTATTAGCATTTGAATAGGTCCGCTCAGAAGATATCATTATTGGTAAATTTGTTAACCATTGAATATGTCCGCTCAGAGGATCTATTATTGATTATTAGCATTTGAATAGGTCCGCTCAGAGGATCACATTATTGTTAATTTTATTATCATTTCAATATGTCCACTCAGAAGCTGTGAGTATTGGTAACTTTATTAGCATTTAAATAGGCCCACTCAGAGGATCACATTATTGTTGCATCAATTTTGCATTGAATCAAAGACAAAATTATTTGTGTAAAGTTCATGCGAACCTGCAGGCATACCATTACATAACCATTACATAACTTCCCTTTTGCTACAACAAAGAAAACATATGTTGACGGCTACAATTACAGCTAAGGGGCCGCTCAACAATTGTGTAATGCTTAGAGGGGGAGGGGGGTTATGGGATGCGTTATATAGCACGCTATGAATGTAGCAGCTGCACTTAATGTATATAGAACGTTATCAATATAGCAGCTGCACTTAATGTATATACCACGTTATTAATGTAGCAGCTGCACTTAATGTATATAGCACGTTATAAATGTAGCAGCTGCACTTAATGTATATAGCACGTTATAAATGTAGCAGCTGCACTTAATGTATATAGAACGTTATCAATATAGCAGCTGCACTTAATGTATATAACACGTTATTAATGTAGCAGCTACACCTAATGTATATATCACGTTATTAATGTCGCAGCTGCACTTAATGTATATAGCACGTTATAAATGTAGCAGCTGCACTTAATGTATATAGAACGTTATCAATATAGCAGCTGCACTTAATGTATATAACACGTTATGTATATAGCACGTTATAAATGTAGCAGTCAACGTGGGATACAGAGAAGGAAAAAACACTCAGCATGCATTGTCCAGATGATGTCTGTTCAATGTCACAGCTAATTCATTAAGTTTCTTAGGATAACGTTTTCATTCATTTGAACCCATTCAATGGGGTTTAAAACTTATTAGTGCTAACTAACGCCCAAAAGGAAAACCCCTCTGAACGGTTAAAAGCAACATTACTACTTCTTCTTTAAATCCATTCAAAGAGAGCCAATACAAATGACAAGCATTCAAAATAACCTTCAGCACAAAAATTAAAAACTCATTAAATTTTATTTCAGACCAAACAAGTGATTACGTTATGTTCACAAAGTATTGTTTTGGCTATTAACCAGTACATTATTAAAAAAAATTAAGATGGTTTGTTGAAGTTGTGAAGTACTTATGTTTCTTCTAAAGCTATGCATGTATTTGTACAACTTAATGTCAAAAAACTTCTTTGTCAAGTTATTGGTAAGCCTAGCCATGATGCCCCTCCAGCCCCGCTCCATCCTATTCTTGTTGCTGATGAGGCCTTCACCAGTCATAATTTATTGTGTTGGAAGACTGCCTAAGACTAAATCAGGGTGTGAAAATATTTTGACCATCATGAGTAGTACAACTCGGTTTCCAGAGGCTATTCCTCTGAGGAACATTAAAGCAAGAACAGTGTCAAATGCTTTAGTGAATTTTTTCACGCTGTTTGGTCTAGCTAAGGAGGTGCAGTCAGATCAAGGTTCAAACTTCATGTCGGGCATTTTCCAACAGGTCACGCGTGAGCTTGGTGTTAGACAAATTAAGTCTTCTGCGTACCACCCAGAAAGGCAAGGTGCTTTAGAAAGGTTTCATGCAAGCTTGAAAACCATGATAAGGGCCTACGTCGAGCAGCATGAAAAAGACTGGGATGTCGGGTTACCATTGTTAATGTTTGCTGCTAGAGAATCTGTGCAGGAATCTCTTGGATTTAGTCCATTTGATTTAGTGTTTGGACACCATGTGCGTGGTCCTCTTAAATTGTTAAAAGAACAATGGCTAAATGATGATGATGAAGCAGTAAAAGTAAACTTACTAGATTATGTGTCTAGGTTTAGAACTAGATTATATGAGGCTGGCGAAATTGCCAAGAAAAACTTAGAAAATTCACAGCAGAAAATGAAAATGTATTATAGCAGAAATGCTGAAGCTCGTGAATATAAACCAGGTGATAAAGTTTTAGTTTTGTTACCTCTTAGAGTAGACCCTTTACAGGCAAAGTATCACGGGCTTTACAAGGTCTTCAAAAAGGTAATGACCTAGATTATATTGTTGAAACTCCAGATAGGAGAAAACCTAGCCAATTGTGTCTTATTAATATGTTAAAAACGTATCACTCTCGTGATAATAACACAGTAGGTGTAGGTATGTGTAAGGCTCATGGTCATACTAGTATGATAGACCGGGTTGCATGTGATAAGACACTTACATAAGAGGATGTACCTTTTGATGACCCTGCCACCTGCCAAGACACATCGGGAATGGAGGATGTCAGCAACCTGGAGACGCCTGTCAAAATTAAGCTCTCTAACTCAGAGGTGATTGCCAATATAGATAGTAAGCTGGATGGGTTGTCAGTTGAGCAGAAACAACAGCTCAAAGACCTTATCCAGCAGTATGAATCCATCTTCCCAGATGTACCAAACAGGACTAATGCTGCAGTACATGATATTGATGTTGGTGACAGTAAGCCCATCAAGCAACATCCTTACCGAGTGGTCCCTGTTAAGATTAAACAGAGGAGAGAAGAAATAGACTATATGCTAGAGCATGATATCATCAAGCTAAGCAATAGTGAATGGAGGTCACCATGTGTGCTGGTACCAAAGCCAGTATTCAGTTTTATACCGACTACAGAAAGGTGAACGCTATAACGAAAGGTGACACGTATCCACACGGATACTGGACTGTATTGACAGATTAGCTAAAGCTAAGTATGTCACCAAGATAGACTTGCTAGAAGGATATTGGTACGTGCCTCTGACAAAGAGAGCGGGAGAGATATCCGCCTTTGTGACGCCTTTTGGACTGTACGAGTACAACGTCATGGCATTTGGACTAAACAATGCACCAGCAAGGTTCCAGCAGCTCATCAACCAGATCATCAATGGACTTGATGGAGTAGAAGCGTATCTGGATGATCTTATTGTTCATAGCAATTTATGGGAAGAGCAATGGAGAATTTTGCAAGAATTATTTGCAGGACTCGCAAAGGCTCAGATGACCGTGAATTTGGCCAAAAGTGAATTTTGTAAGGCTACTGTAACCTATCTTGGGCACAATATTGGTCAGGGTGAAGCCAAACCTATAGATTCTAAAGTTCAAGCCATTTTAGACTTTCAAAATCCAACAAACAAGAAAGAATTAAGTCGTTATCTTGGAATGATTGGCTTTTACAGAATTTACTGTAAGAATTTGGCTAGTGTAGTTTCACCAATGACTGAGTTGCTCAAGAAAATGAACAAATTTAATTTTTCATGTGAATGTATTGATGCTTTTGTCTTTCTAAGTCGCTTTTAACTTCTTCACCTGTATTGTGTGCACCTGATTTTGTCAAAGAGTTTAAGCTAGCTGTGGATGCTAGTGATGTGGGAGCTGGTGCTGTATTGTTGCAGGAAGGTGACGATAAAATTGATCACCCTGTTGCTTACTTTTCTAAGAAGTTTAATAGGCACCAAAAGAATTATAGCACCATAGAAAAGGAACCATTGGCTTTTGTATTAGCGATACACCATTTTGTTGTTTATGTTTCTGGTGGGAGTAAACCACTCCAAGTTTTACAGATCATAATCCTTTGACCTTTATTGAGAAAATGAAAGATAAGAATCGCAGAATTCTAAATTGGTCTCTGCTGTTACAGGAGCACAATTTGTGTATAAATCATATAAAGGGTTGTGATAATGTTATTGTCAGGATGCTTTGTCAAGATGTTAATATATTGTAATTGATTGTCCTATTGTACTAATGTAAAAATTATCTAGAAAGATTTTTTTTCTTTTTGGTAGGGAGGTGTTGTGTGGTTATAGGCGTGTGGTTATACGTGTACACTGTGTATTGTTAATATGATTATTGTGCATGGCATGTAGTAGGCATGTATAGCTATTGTGTATGGGAAACCGTTCGGTGTAGTCTATTCCAGTGATTTCCTTTTCTAGATCTTTCTGGCTATTGTGGAATCCTCTGGATTATAGAAGCTACGAGAAAACTGTAGAATACAAGAACGTATAAATAGGAGTAGTATTTTGATTGTTAGTTAGTGCCTGCTAGTTCGTGCTAAAGTTGCTACAAAGTATTGATACATTACTTGATAATCCTAGATATTTTTGCTAAGTAAGCCTAAGTAATGGGCTAGGCTACAGTGACTGGCGATAGGCCTACTGACATTTTAACCTGTGGATTAAACAAACATTTGCATTATTAACTTTATTGGATATTTACACACTGGAGGACATTTGAGGACTGTTGAGATTAATGTAAGTCTCTTGTTAATTATTGTGAACTTGTCTGTCAAAGAAATTGTGAAGTATTGTCAAAAACTGAGATCATCACAGTGAAAATTATTTGATTAAATGCATTGTTATTGTTACTTAAATGAGACTTTGAGTTTTAATTTATTATTTTGACGTTGATCGGTTCGAACTTCAGAGTAAATTGGCTTATTCAATTCCCCTAGACAAACTTTAAATAGAGCCAAAGTGAAACCCGATCTGGAGTTTGTAACAAGTGGTACAGTGGTACAGCGGTACAACGGTACAGCGGTACAGCGGTACAGTGGTAAAGTGGTACAGCGGTACATTGGTACAGCGGTACAGCGATCCACAGCTTCAAGTGACTGGAAATTTCTTGGAGTTGTAAAATTAAGTCATAAGTTTCACAGATTTAACACATTTTCAGTTCTAGAAGCCGGTTATGGTGCGAATAAAACAGCATAGATACCATTAGTGTCGACATCAGTGCCTGAGGGGCTAACCCTTACGGCGCAGGGATCGTCTTTAGACGTCAGAATCTGACGTCTAAAGACGATCCTCGCACTGAAAGAGTTACACAGAGCACTGTGCTGCCTGTTCCGACCAGACACAGACGGCACGCGTGTATCAAAATGCGGACAGCTCTCCCAGCAAACACGAAGACTCGACCCAATGTTGTTTCAATGTTGGTCCAGCGCCGTTGGTGGTGGGCCAATATTGAAACAGCATTGGGTCAAATGCTCGCGTTTGCTGGGCTCCACACAGGTGTCTGTCTACACACACCCCTCCGCCACCATAATATTCTCGCCAGCCGATCAGGGTACTTTTAGCAAGACAGCCGGCCAATCACAAGCTTACTACAATACTTGAAATTGAGAGCGGGGGACATATGACGTCAACCATCTGCACATAATAACATGCGAAGGAGCAGTGTCTAGGGTGAGCAGTGTATGAAAGAGTAAAATATTGATAGGCCTAATGACCGTAATAGACCCATAACATAGGTATTCAAATGAAGGGGAAGGAGGTAATTATGACATTTGCGATGATTTCAAATTCAAAAAAATCCTTTGGTCTCTTTGTTTATATAAAAATAATTCAGCTCTTTAAGAGTTAAGCATGACAAACATATTGACTGAAGTTTATCAATATGAAGGTGTGCTGCTGTACTAAGCCGTTCTAGTTTTGCAGAGCAGTGAGAATAATTGCAAGGTATAAAGAGACTAGTTGTGAAACGTGTGGCTCTAGTATGTATCATTCATTTGAAGCTGTCAGTGAAAAAAATGTGAATGCAGCACATGAAAATACCCGTAGTGGACCTCATGTACATGAATTCCAACGCTAGGCACGCAGCATTTGATTTCTGGTGGGGGAACTAGTTTTTAATAATCAATTATCTATTTTACATAAATGGCCACTTTTTTCGTCATTTGATGCTGGAAATTGCGTTAGCAATTTCAGCGTCAAATGATGGAAAATAGAAACATCCGTTTCAGCAGCACATGGTTAGCACAATTGAAGAATCGTGAGATGAAGTTGAGGGACTAGGCGATCACGTTAATGTGTACGGACCTTAATAATATTAGCTGTCACTCCACAAATTAGTCGACAGGTGGTGTTGCTGAATCGCTTAGTTCCATAGTTTTCAGTCATTTGAAGCTGGAAATTGCTTCAGGTTTCAAATGACGAAAATTATTCGGGCTTTAGGCCACTTTTGTGCACATACAGGCTAAATTGGGCCAGGGGAACCTCCTGAGGATGGTGAGATGAGTGAGATGACACTGCCCTCCAGACACAGGATTTGAAAATCGAACCCTGGAGGCCTGAGGCCGAGCACGCTACTTCTCCGTTACGGAGGCTCCCCACAATACTGAGAATTGCGAGTGGATGGGGAAAAAACATTTTTGTTTCTTTCAAACCGCCGAGATCAGGAAACAAACCCCGAACTCTAGCGTGAAAAGGAGCGGTGCTAACCACAGCAAACATAAGACGTTGGCCTAACATTGGTTTACTGTTGGCCCACCGTCTACGACGTTGGCCCAACAGTAAACCAACGTTGGCCCAACGTCTCATGTTTGCTGGGCAGGGCCCCCGCCCTTCAAATGACGGAAACTGGATTCAGCAACACTTGGTAACACAACTGAAAAACCGACGTGGAGCCACTACAGTCTGTTTTACCGGAGCCTGGGAGTAGCCTTTTTCCAATTAGCTTGATCGCTCTTTAAAAAAAATCAACAAAATTTGTCTTGGATCATTTTTTCATCTTCCCCCAATATCCCTGGAAATATGGTGGATTTTTTATTGTTTATTAGCGAAGTTACACCATTGAGCATGAAATACATTTTCAAAAGTACAGCTCTCTTTAACACCATTACCGTGAAACAAAAATTCTATTACATTCCAAATGGTCTAACTTACAAAATACACAACAAGATGTTAGGGGAAGATGAAAAAATGATCTGAGAAAAAAATTGTTGAAATATTTTAAAGAGCGACCGAGCAAATTGGAAAAAGGCTACTCCCAGGATCTGGTGAAACAGACTGTAGGCAATCACGTCAGTCGCGGCTTCCTCAAGTTAACATTGAATCCAGTGTATATACGTTAATAATATTAGTTGGCACCCCACATATTAGACGACAGGTAGATACAAGTTTTAAAAATATGACAGAATGTTTGACATTTTACAGTATAGTAGTTTCAGAACCATTTAAAGAGCATTTCTTACTCTCTGTTTCATCTCAGTCTGGGAGTAGGGTTTCTTTGATTTATCTGCGAATACCAATATTGTACACACAATGTTTCCTAGGCATCCCACAACACACCACAGCATTTCATTTAAATCTGCGAAATAGTTTAAAAAATTGTATCTATAACATGTACTAAAATATCAAATTGATAGGTCTTATTGCACCGTGAAACAAGAATTGAATTACTTGCCAAATGGTCTAATTTGGAAATATACAACAAAATGACACCAAATTTTCAGAGGTGTTGGGGGACGAGACGAAGACATATTCAGAAACAAAATGCACGAACAATTTTCAATTCACAACAGAGAAAATTGAAAAAAAACAATCAGCATGTATTACATTTATACAATATCTGTAATGTCGTAATTGTATAAATGTTATACAAATGTTTTGTGTTGGCTGTATAGGTGATGTTTTTCACACCGGTGCTGTGGTACTTGTGGTTTATATGCATGATATGGTACTAGTGCCATCTCATCATGATCACCTATACTTCCACCGCTTGATGTGCCGGGACATACAGGGCTATCTGCACGCACTGTGCTACAACCAGGCTCTGATTGTGTCCTCACTAACTCAGGGGGCTCAGGGATTGTCCTCGCGACCTCGTGAGGCTCTGAGTAAGTCCTCACCACATCAAGAGGGTCTGAGTATGTCCTCACTAGCTCCACTGGCTCCTCGAATCTCACCTTCTTCTTCTTTTTAACAATGTATTCGTCACGTTTCTCAGGTTGGAAGAGCACATTGGGTGTGTCCACAACGAGGAGTGCTGGCTGACAGGGGAGCTGGGCGAGGTGATGACCAAACTTATTATACAGGATGGCCAGAGATATCATGGGCACGAGCAACAGGTCCTTGATGAGCCAGAAATAGAAAGTACCGGGGATGTTATAGGGTGAGATGTGGAGAGCTAACACGCGGAACCGCGCAACAAGTAGCGGGACCTCTACAAACACGATGGCGGCCACGCCGATGAACATCTTGTACAGAATATTAAACTGGGCCTTCTTCTTCTTGGTGTCGTTGGCCTTAACTGGTGTTATGTAGCTACAGAGTGTGACCACGGCATAACTATTGGTGACTATCATGACGATGGTGATGGTAGCCTCTGACGTGTAAATGATGTGTTTGTACTGAGTGTGGAGGAGAGCTGTTTGTATGAGATCCGTCGCCTCCACCGCCACCACCAGCCAGTATGAGAAACAGAGGAGGTAAGTGTTCAGGCTCATCTTACGTGATCTCTTCCCCATGAGCAGCGCTAGCAACACAGGCATTATGACGCTCACCTGTACTATGAGTAGCTGGGTCTGTAACAGATAATAAACAAGGTAATAAATATATCACAAATACAGCGAGCAGGCCAGGCATTATGACGCTCACCTGTACTATGAGTAGCTGGGTCTGTAACAGATAATAAACAAGGTAATAAATATGACACAAATACAGCGAGCAGTACAGGCATTATGACGCTGACCTGTACTATCAGCAGCTGGGTCTGTAACAGATAATAACCACAGAAATAAATATAACACAAATACAGCGAGCAGTACAGGCATTATGACGCTGACCTTTACTATCAGCAGCTGTGTCTGTAACAGATAATAAACATAGAAATAAATATAACACAGATACAGCGAGCAGTACAGGCATTATGACGCTGAACTGTACTATCAGCAGCTGTGTCTGTAACAGATAATACACAAGGAAATAAATATGGAAAAATCATGAATACAAACAATAATGAAGAAAATAACACAAAAAAACACAAATACAAATAATATGTATGAAAATAAGCATAACATAAATACAATAAGCAACAAATACAATAAACAAAGAGATACTTGTACCAGAAATAAAAACACAACGCAAGGACATACAAACATATAAATACAAATACAAAAATTAACAACGGAAATAAATATAACACACATACAAACAATAAACAAAGAAATTAATGTAACACAAATACAAACAATATTTGGAGAGTGACGTGGTGAAATGGTTGGAGGGTGGCGTGTTGCCAATGTCGCTGCCTGCCACGCATACAAACAATACGCAAGACAAACTTTCAAAATCGTTGACACCCATTTCGTCACATCTGAATATTTTTCACTCACTGGAAGTTGTGGATTGCGTAAGCGAGACGCATCTCCTAGAGAGTAAGCATTAGGGAGATTAAAGGTTGGGAAATGGTTACTTTTTATTAGGTTATATGTTATTATTCTCGCATCTGTTCTACTACAGGCTTTCATAAACAACTACTAAATGCACTATATTGTCATATATTCTGGATAATAATACTATGTTCACCTTGACTGAAGACATCACGTAGTTGACATCCTTTGTACTCTCTTCTCTCGGTACAAGCACTGATTCCATCCCCTGCTGTGAGGCGTTGTAAAGGCAAATCTCTGTAATGTTGTTATCTTTGTGATCCAGAGCATCC
Organism: Flabesymbios commensalis; assembly: GCA_964017125.1. Lineage (NCBI taxonomy): Eukaryota > Metazoa > Annelida > Polychaeta > Terebellida > Flabelligeridae > Flabesymbios > Flabesymbios commensalis. The sequence continues at coordinate 4,458,245 of OZ024913.1, forward strand.
TGGTAACAGATGTAGCGGTCCACTAGTACAGGCAAGCTGTTCAGGAGCAGGACTGGAGTAATGGTTAGGGACGCAAGTACTGGGTCACAAAACACATAGCTAGCCCTGTAACATAACATACAGGTCACAAAACACATAGCTAGCCGTGTAACATAGCAACATACAAGTGACAAAACACATAGCTAGCCCTGTAACATACCATCATACAGGTGACAAAACACATAGCTAGCCCTGTAACATAACATACAGGTCACAAAACACATAGCTAGCCGTGTAACATAGCAACATACAGGTGACAAAACACATAGCTAGCCCTGTAACATAACATACAGGTCACAAAACACATAGCTAGCCCTGTAACATAACATACAGGTCACAAAACACATAGCTAGCCGTATAACATAGCAACATACAGGTGACAATACACATAGATAGCCCTGTAACATAGCAACATACAGGTCACAAAACACATAGCCAGCCCTGTAACATAGCAACATACAGTTGACAAAATACATAGCTAGCCCTGTAACATAGCAACATACAGGTCACAAAACACATAGATAGCCCTGTAACATAGCAACATACAGGTCACAAAACACATAACCAGCCCTGTAACATAGCAACATGCAGTTGACAAAATACATAGCTAGCCCTGTAACATAGCACCATACAGATGACAAAACACATAGATAGCCCTGTAACAAAGCAACATACAGGTCACAAAACACATAGCTAGCCCTGTAACATAGCAACATACAGGTCACAAAACACATAGCCAGCCCTGTAACATAGCCACATACAGATCATAAAACACATGCCCTGTAACAAAGCCACATACAGGTCACAAAACACATAGCTAGCCCTGTAACAAAGTAACATACAGGGGACAAAACACATAGCTATCCCCGTAACATAGCAACATACAGATGACAAAACACATAGATAGTCCTGTAACATAGCAACGTACACATGACAAAACACATAGCAAGCCCTGTAACATAGCAACATACAGATGACAAAACACATGCCCTGTAACAAAGCCACATACAGGCCACAAAACACATAGCTAGCCCAGTAACTTAGCAACATACAGATGACAAAACACATAGATAGTCCTGTAACATAGCAACGTACACATGACAAAACACATAGCCAGCCCTGTAACATAGCAACATACAGATGACAAAACACATGCCCTGTAACAAAGCCACATACAGGTCACAAAACACATAGCTAGCCCTGTAACAAAGCAACATACAGGTGACAAAACACATAGCCAGCCCTGTAACATAGCAACATACAAATGACAAAACACATAGATAGCCCTGTAACATAGCAGCATACAGGTGACAAAACACATAGCTAGCCCTGTAACATAGCAACACACAGGTGACAAAACACATAGTTAGCCCTGTAACATAGCAACATACTGATGACAAAACAAATAGATAGCCCTGTAACATAGCAACATACAGGTGACAAAACACATAGCTAGCCCTGTAACATAGCAACATACAGATGACAAAACACATAGTTAGCCGTGTAATATAGCAGCCTACACATGATACAGATGACAAAGCTATATTGCTAGCCCTATAGCAAAAAAACAGAGTCTAGCTGACTCTGCAACAGTGCAACATGAAATACACATTATAAGGTCACAAGGCCTCACTAAAATGTATGTTCACCGTCTTCACTGTCATTTTATAACCCTGTCAACAAAGAGACATTTGGGACCAAGTATGGTATTCTACCTCCTAATTTAAAAACCAACTGAATGACGGCCGTGATGGGCCAATCCCATCATGTGACAGGCTGAGCCACTCTTCGATTGGTCAGGGGTAGAATACCAGACATGGACCGACATTTGTTTACACCTTTTTGTAAACATTTTTTTCAGAGCAGCAACCATAGCCAGTCAGCAATCTGCAATTCATTCGACGGTGGAGGATTGTCCAAAAAGAAACCTAGCTTTTCGGCTGATTACTCAGTCAATCCTCAAGCGATTTCATGAAATTTTACAAACACTGTTCTCCAGATGTTTGGCAACAACCCTGAAAGTTTCGCGAAATTGCTGAAGTTGAACCATTTGACATGTAATGTAATACAGAGATTAAACCAGGATGAAGTTAACCACATCAATAGGCAATTTATTTCTACAACATGTCACATAATAAAAAAACATTTGAAAAAAAGCTAAGAGATAGCTAACATTTTGGACCAATCGTCACGGTTGAATAAATTATATACTAATCTTAAATTAAGCTCGACTGTAACAGGAATATTCAAAACACGCTGAATCCCGATAATACGTCATTTCAAAAAAAAGTTGAAAAATTGTTATTTAAGTTTTTCCCACACTAAATCATCTGTGTACCGCCATGCTCTATTCACTAAAATGAACGATAAATGCATAGGACGATGAGAATGGACCTGATTCGGACTTCAAGGTATTATCATTTATTAATTATCTAATTTTCAACGTTTCTTAAGCTGATGATAAAGCGGGAAATGTCAAAGAAAACCACTTACAGAGTATACTTCGCACTGGGTGAATATATTGTACCAGAAGGTGATTTACAGCCTGTTGAACAGAACAGTCCAGCAAGCACAAGATTGGTGTTTTAATGTTTGGCCAGCGTCCCACACTTCCCTACATGCGTATATTTGACATATCTACGCACGTAGGGAAGTCTGCAAACTTCCAACCACATGACAGTCAGCCAGTCAATTAGCCAGCAAGTCAACTAAGCAGCCAGCCAGCCAGCCTGTCAATTTGCAAGGCAGCCAGTAAGTCAGCCAGACAGTCAATTAGCCGGCCAGCCAACCAGCCAGTCTACCAGATAATTAACCAGCCAGCATACCAGCCAGCCAGCCAGCCAACCGGTCATTTATCCAGCCAGCCAGTCACTTAACCAGCCAGTCAATCAGCCAGTTAGCCAGTCAATTAGCCAGCCAACCAACCAGTCAATAATTAGCCAGCCAGCCAGTCACTTAACCAGCCAGCCAACCAGCCAGTCAATTAGCAAGCCAGCCAACCAGCCAATAAGCCAACCAGCCAACCGGTCAAATATCCAACCAGCAAACCAGCCAGTTAGCCGATCAATCAATCAGCCAGCCAGCCAGTCAATTAGCAAGCCAGCCAACCAGCCCTGTAATCAGCCGGTAAGCCAACCAGCCAACCGGTCAAATATCCAGCCAGCAAACTAGCCAGTTTGTCAGTCAATTATAGCTAGCCGGCCAGTCAATTAACCAGCCAGCAAACCAGCCGGTTTGCTAGTCAATTATAGCTAGCCAGCCAGTCAATTAGCCAGCCAGCAAACCAGCCAGTTAGCCAGCCTGTCACTTAGCTAGCCAGCCAGTTATATCAGCCTGCCAAACAGCCAGCCGGTGTTGTCAGGCTCACGATCGCCGGTATGCAGCAAGCAGGATCGCTTGTAAGAAAAAATATTAGGTCTAGCATGGGTGACCATAACTCAAAATTGGCCTGAGAAGGCCAGAAAACCACCGATGGTAGTTTTAACTACCCAATAAAGACGCGCCATAGACGATGTGGAGGCTCAATGTTGGGAAAGACTACAAAGACAGTGGCCCAGCATTGAGCAGCCATATGGCCAATATGCCTCAGCGGGTTCAATGTATAGTTCAGGAACATTATGTTTTGAGGTGGAATAAATTCGTTCAGGAACTATAATTAGAAAGCAGTCCTGAAACGCATATTTTAAATCTCCAAGAAAGCCAGTTCGGGAAAGTGCTAAATTCAAGATGGCAGCCAAAATCAAGTTTCGGATAAGCGAAACTGACAAAATACATGCATGTCTCCATTTGCTCCGTCTCGTTGGTGGCACAGAGTAGGCCAACACCAACCTCCTTACACCAGCTAACTCATTTCTTTTTGTGTGAATGTATTAGAAAGAAGATCGATTATTTTGTTTTAATGACACAATATAGGTCCCTATCGAGAAATGTTTTTTTGGGTTAAAAATTGAATAAAATGTTCGAAATTTTTATAATTCCTTGCAAACCTTTAATTTTGTAATTGTTCTAACCATTGCCCAGATAAACATAATAAAAGTAGCCGTGAATACCACGTCTGGCATTTGCAGAATGCATAAAATCCAAAATGGCCGCCAAATACATACAAACGTAAGATAGCTGAGATGCTGAGGACTGTCACATGAACAGAAAATAATATTTAGCCCTGAATACCACTCCTGTGACGTTATTGTGTGTATATGTACTATATAGTGTAGTCTATGCCATGGTGCACTGTGTGCGCCATGGTATATGAGGCGAGTGGATGATTATGGGCTCTAAATGAACAGTGCTTGACTGGTTTATAAGGTCAAAGGGCAATCAGGACACAAAATCGAGCGACCGTACTGTCCAGTAAAGACAAGCAACAGTAACTTATTACTTAAAAAGTAAGCAGTTACCATGGTTACTGCTGTTTGCCCTCGCACGACATAATAAGTGATATACCATTATCCGCCCCAATTTAAATTATTTTAATATTCACTCACTTTAAGTTGTGTCTCGCGGTACTTCGAGTGTTTTGTTCAGCTTGAGACCAACCATTTTATGTTTAAACACTGATTTTTTTCTCAATAATGATTTTTTTCTCAATACATGTGAGTCAACCTGCTAATAAACCACATCAAAAACGACCTTACTATATTCGTGCTTAGCGCCTAAATTATTTTTGTATAAATCATGGAGACCAAAGGGGGTTTTCGATTTGAAATCATCATCATGATAAATGTCTCAATCAGCTCTTTCCACTTCATTAGAATATCTATGTTATGGCTCTACGACCAGTATATCTATATTTTCTTTGACAGCTCGGGGATCGAACTTAGACGTCAGTGTAAGAGTTAACATGGTTAAAGGCATTTGACTTCTTATAAATATGACGATGTTTAGTTCTCAAATGCGAGCGATTTATTAAAAATTAACATAAACATGCCATGCCATGCCATTTTGAAATTATACCCCAAAACGAGGCTTTCCCTAAGGTGGATTTGGGTGGGGTTTCATAGGGGGTTTTACATAGCCCCACTTAGTTAAATTCCGTTGAAATAGCTTTGTTAACATTTGTGTCAATTTCCAATGGTCCACGATCACTTCATTGCCTGGACTAAACTGCTTCGTACCTGACACGAAACTGTTGTTTGCCTTTGCGTGACATGATATAATAGGCCATAATAAGTAATCTGTAGCCTAGTAACAGGACACCAAATTGAATGCGGTTAAAAACGTCTCCTGGACTGAAAGGGTTAAGGTCTCTGTGAACATTACCATGCTTACATTTCATTTTAATCATCTCATATCAGCATAATCAGTTTTTATCATTCGAACCTATTGAATACACAAGCCTTTTTAGGTTGATATATTATTTTACAGTCTATTGTAACTCACATTGAGTGACCAGTCACTACTTTAGTAGTCATCTATGTATAATTTTTATTCATAATGTAAACTGGATGAGACATTAGTAAATATTTACTTCTACCACTACTACTAATTTTACATGAGGTCCAGGTATCTGCAGAACCGAGTTAGCCCAACTTCCTGTTTTAGATGTTATTGATATGTCATGTTTTATATCACAAGTCGCTGTTAGCTAATGTTTTACTTTGTATACACTTGCGACTATAAATAAATCTTATCTATCTTATGTACCTATCTCTTATCTATACCGGCTACAGCTTTACACGTCTCATGTTCACTGGGTTTGTAAACACGGTAAAACATGGTTATATGCTACAATTATTATTCTAAATTATCGACGTAATATTCCTGGTCAAAGTCACATTTTCAACAATTTGACCTTAAATTAAACAAATATGAGTGAAAAATCAAATAAGATACCATAGCGGGGAGAGGGTTAATCATGCCTTCACATTGCGCCCTTAACCCTTTAACCGCCGGTGCCGCATATATTCGGGTTTTCCTTTTTTATTAGCACATTAAGTACCACCTTTTAAACATGTTAAAGATAAAATGTGACATAAATCAACAATATTTGAAAACAGTTGACCTTCATTTTGTCAAATCTGAATAATTTTCACTCACTTGAAGTTGTGGATCGCGTCAGCGAGACACAACTTCAAGTAGGTGAAAATTCAGATTGAATAATTTGGCGGTTAAAGGGTTAACACTGCTCAACATAATAAACACAGGGGGGTCAAATGAATCCAGCTACAGGCTACTTTCGTGCACATACAAGCAAAACTGGGCCAGGAGAGTCTACTGAGGATGTGAGTAAACTCAGATGACACTGTTCTCCACTAGCCAAACGATTCTTATTTCTTGTGGTCTGAAGCCGAGCACGCTACCTCTCAGTCACGGAAGCTCTCCACACTATTAAATCTTTTCGAGTGAATCTTAACACTAGGAACAGCGTGACAGGCGTGACAGGCGGTGCCGATAACCACGGGATGAAGAGGGGGTGCATATCACATAAGTTGTGTATTGTATAATCACTATATTTATTAGGATAGCATATAATTATTATATAACTTCTTATGCGCCTTAGAAATCCTTGGTATACAAGTTTGGAGAATCAAAGCAATAACATAATCAGTAGCAAGTCTATTGTGGGGTAAATTCGTCATTACAGGAGCATCAAGTTAAGCATAATTTGTTCTCAAAGTAAATTGATAATTTATGCTCCTCTTTCATGGGGTATCCTGTACTCTGGGCAGTAGGGGTAATATTTCGGGCTTTTATAATTTAAATAGCTTATATAAAACCACAATAATTTTAATATCTAAAAAATAATCTTTTTGAACAATTAATCTGTTTTTGATAATACATTTACACATTGTATTTTAACTCTTTCAGTCCCAAACACCTATTTAAATAACAATGATTTTATTATTACTATTATTACTATAAGTTATACTCAAAATATATTGTTAATGGTGAAATATTTACAGCACAGGTCAAGCATTTACCTAACTTACATGCTTATACATGTGAACATCACAAAGACAGCTTCTAAAAGAGGACGGACTTCTGTATGATTTTGAGACTGAAATTTACCTTGAAACAACTGAAATCAAAGCAAAATACTGGTCTGTTTCTTAATCGCAATTATTGAATAATCGAACAAAGCATAAAACCATGTTTGGTGGATTGCACCATAGTAACATAATTACTGTCGTACCTCTTTATTTACCAACGAAACGACGGGCGGTAATTACCTGCAGCCGTCATGTGACATGCTGTGCCTTTCAATATTCAAATAAAGATCATTTTCGACATATAAATAGTAATAGAATATTGATACTGTTAGTTACTAATATTACTAATACTACAATCAAATTGGCCGATTTATTTAGTTGGTAGGTATAAGCTATGCGGCTCGAATGTTGTTGTTGTTGAATGTTGTTGTCAGATAATTTTCGAAACATCGAACCTTCGGAAAATAGAACATTCGGAAAGCAAAACCTCAGTAATATAGAACTTTCAGAATATAGAAACTTGGGAACATAGAACTGTCGGAATATAGAAACTTCGGAACATGGAACTTTCGGACCTAGTGCAACCGCCATTTTAAAGACAACTCACAGGACGTTTGCCTAGTTATTTTGAGCTGGCATGGTTGAAGAGATGACAAGCTTTAAATGAAGTAAAAATACCCCATACTCTGAAAACGTAGATCTGGTATAATTTAAAATTCGGATCTTATTTCCAAACAATGTTGAGATATTTCATTTGTAAGGTAGTTCACGAAGCGTTGTAAAAAATCGGCCGTATAGCATGTATAAGTATTGACCTGTTGACAGTGCCAGAGTGTTTAAACCATTCGTGAGATCAGACGATGGAATCATTCGCTGGAGCACGTAGGCCAGAAAAACGTAGGCCAGAAAACAACAGGCGTTTACCCAATGTCGGTCAAAGTCAGGCCCGTGCCCAGGAATTTTTAAGGGGGGGGGGGGCGAATTTGCAATTGCTGTTGTATTTTCGAAAATCGTTAATTCGACCCCTATAAAATAGGTATACAGCTTGAATTGACATTAGGAGTTGAGCGAGGCGAGACACAGGTTAGAGGGTCTGGGGGAATTGCCCCCATGATTTATTTGTTTTTTTAGCTGCGAATTGGTGCAATATGGTGGATTCTAAAGGATGTTGCATGAATCGGCTTTGTGGTCACAGGGGGGGGGGGTCATGCGACCCCTTCGTCACCCCCCAAATGACGGGCTTGAACGTATCATGTTACATGTAGCTGGAAGTTGCGTATCAGGAATTATCCAGTATAATATCAACTTCACGCGTTCTGAATTATACGAATACACGGGAGGTAAAAAAATTAACACAATTTTGTTTTGGTGATAAAATCATGTTTGTTGGACCAGTTGGAAGATAATCGCCTGTTTTTATCAAAAAAAGCATTTTTATAATCTCGATGTAGAGCAATTCATTGAAGAAATCAATTTCGTTTTACTTCATATAAAGTCAGCAGAAACATTGTCAATCAATCAATCAATCAATCAATCAATCAATCAATCAATCAATTAATCAATCAATCAATCAATCAATCAATCAATCAATCAATCAATCAATCAATCAATCAATCAATCAATCAATCAATCAATCAATCAATCAATCAATCAATCAATCAATCAATCAATCAATCAATCAATCAATCAATCAATCAATCAATCAATCAATCAATCAATCAATCAATCAATCAATCAATCAATCATTTTATATTATTTTGCATGTGTGGAAGCTACAATATGCCTGTTTTCATTCAAAAACTGATCAAATTAATACACATTAACCCATACAGCGCGGGGACGACTTTAGACATCAGAGTCTGATTCTGTCGTATGAAGACGGTCCCCGCTCTGAAATTATTGAATAATTTCTAATGGCCGTAGACCCATAACATAGTTATCAAATGAAGCGGAAAGAGCTAACTAAGACATTTATGGTGATTTCAAATTGAAAAAACCCTTTGGTCCCCGTGGTTTATACAAAAATTAGTATTTCAGCGTCTTGGGGGTACCTCCTTGGTTAAAGCAGCCCCTTGAGATGACATCAATTTTCGTTTTTAATTCCGTACTCAAGTGTGTATCCCACGGATCATGTTTTTTTCAGAATTTTTATATTTTTACAAATATTTTTAATCAACATTTCTCTGAAACCAGAAGTAACCCAAACAAACTATTTGTATACCTGAAGGACGATTGAATGTTTTCACAGCATTGGGCCACATGCTGATGGCATCGGCCCGGCGTTGGGTAGACAATCAGTGCTGCAGGTGTGTCCTCCCGTGTGCTGACTATAAGACACCAATTAGCGGGGACTGCTCTGATCTAACCGTCTGATACGTGGGAATATGTGATGTAAAGTGCTGAATATTGTTGACTTGTTTTGTTTACATGGAAATATATGACCTAGAAATACAACTATTTCACTCTTTTTCGGTGCTTTAAAGTTGTTTTTTGACTTTTTCGTATTTTCAGTTAAGATCAGTAGGCTATATAGCTTCATATAAATTAAATTTTCAAAATTGACAACATTGAAAATGTCTCGTCCCAAGGGGTCCCTTTAAACTAATATGTTTGTACTGAGTTCCTACCTGAGGACACCGGCGCCACGTCTGCCTGCTGTGTTACTGTACACCGCTGTGACCACGGGAAGCAGAAACACGCTCGCCAGCGCGATCATCCAAAACGCGATGTGATCCACCAGATCGAGGCATTGCGAGACGAGGGTGAGGAGGACTGACCAGACAAACATGTGCCACAAACACCTCCACTTGGCGTCAGAGCTCGTCAGCATCCTCACGGTGGGGTGGGGGGTCTCACTGGGTCAACATCCTCACGGGCTGATAGGGTGGCGTCTGTCTCACCGGGTCAGATAGTAGGTCATCTCCTGTAACATATAATAGTCAGTATTGCGGGGAGCCTCCGTGACCGAGAGGTAGCGTGCTCGGCCTCAGACCGCCAGGGCTCGAATTTCGAATCCTGTGTCTGGAGGACAGTGTCATCTCAATCATCTCACCAACCTCAGGAGGTTCTCCTGGCCCAGTTTAGCCTATATGTGCACAAAGGTGGCCTAAAGCCCGATTCATTTTATTTCATTTGTAACATATAATATATATTATAATCCTTACAACACTGGAATATTTGTATAAACATTATAAACCATGTAGACAAAAGGGTTATTTTTAAATTGAAATCGTCATAAAGATCTTAGTTCGCTCTTTCCGGTTCATTTTAATACCTATTTTCTTGATGTATAAATATTTTACCTCTTTCGGTGCGGGGGCCGTTTTTATACGTCAGAATCTGACGTCTACAGACTCAGATTTTGACGTATAAAAACGATGCCCGCACTGAAAGGGTTAAAGGCTCTATGTTTGAAACCTAACTGAGTGGATATTTCTTTGTGTCGCTTTCCGCACATTGTGGCAATATCGCGATAGAAGGGAGCCTGAAGTCGGTCATTATTCCCAACTCTTATAAAATGTCGTCAGCACCATAGACCGCACGGCACACTACATGCCTTTGAACAATTTGGAGAATCATATAGCTTGGGTATCAAAATTATGTTTGCTGGGGTATCGAATATTATGTTTTGTTGGCTGGGGTACCAGGTATGATGTTTTGTTTGCTGGGGTATCAGATATGATTTTTTGTTCGCCGGGGTATCAGATATGACGTTTTGTTTATGGGTTATCGGATATGATGTTTTGTTTGCTAGAGTATCACATATGACGTTTTGTTTCCTGGGGTATCAGAGATGACGTTTTGACTCGTCTTTGCTGAGGTATCATATATGACGTTTTGTTTGCTGTGGTATCAGTAATTATGACGTTTTTCTCACTGGGGTATCAGATGTGACCTTTTGACCCGTGTTTACTGGGGTATCAGTTATGACGTTTTGATTCTAGCAAGATGATGTTTTGACCTTAGAATTGAAAGATTGAATGATGTATCTCTCACTCTACAAAGTGCATAATACACATCTTCATCTCCAAAGTGACGAATTACGTATATTATAATTTATAATTTGTAGCTGGAAATGAAGAAACATATTTAACTCTTAAATTGCTAAATTATCTTTTTAAATTTGACCCCACTTGAAGTTGTTTCTCGCTACCGCGACCCACAACTTCAAGTGGGTCAAAATAAGGCTACTTATATTTGTTCAATTTGAGACCACACATTTGCAAGTCTTGAAGTTTAAACACACATTACGTTCTCAATGACAGTGATTTAACCTGCTAATAAAACAAATTAAAAACGAGTAGGCCTATAGTCGTGCCTATTGATATGTAAGCCTTTCTCGACGCCGAGTGGGGTCGACCTTTGACCTTGGGGGAGGACGAAGGGGGATGCTTCTGAGTGAATGAAAATTCCGATTAAATTGTCACCAAGTGCCTTCCTCGCTCATGCATTCGATTCGCCTGTGACCTGAAGGTACCTGGATTAAATTCCACCTGCACCGGATGTTGGTCATCGTGTGTCTAAAGCCTGGCAGTGTTGCTTGTCATTTTACATCGTGCACTTGAATTCCTTAGAAAAGAGTAAAGCATAGTTATGACTTCGGGCTTCTGTCATCGCAAACTTGCCACAACGGACAAAAAAGCGACATAAAGGTACATACACTGACTATATTGACAAACCAGCATGTAATGATTGGAAATCACAATTGATCATTTTCTCAATGGCCATTTTTACACTTTGGATTTTGTTTTATTTTTAGAGATCTATTCAAATATGACAAGAATGAGTAAGCATTGAAGGAAATTATATCAATCAATCAATCAATCAATCAATCAATCAATCAATCAATCAATCAATCAATCAATCAATCAATCAATCAATCAATCAATCAATCAATCAATCAATCAATCAATCAATCAATCAATCAATCAATCAATCAATCAATCAATCAATCAATTAGTCAATCGATTAGTCAATCAAGCAAAATTCTTAAAGCCTAAATCCTTAGCGAACCGAGCTCAGAGGCGCACACATCTTCAGCATGATCATGCGTCATAATCCAGGCCAAAGCCGGTTCGTCAACAGGGAGCCGGGACACCGAGGAGCTTTGTACACCACATATTTGTGATCGTGGACAGGGATGTCATTAAACTTGGTGATATACTTTATAATGTCCTTCTAACACCAGGCAAGTTGTGAACCACTAGCTAAAAGTTATTATATTGTTGACAAAATAGCTGAATTCCTATGAATTTAAACATTTAAACATGTTACATGGAGTTGGGAAGTGCTTTTGCGATTTTAGCTTCAAATGAACGAATTGACAATTCTTCCGGACGTGACTTTAGATATGAAAAGGTGTATCTGCCACATTACAAAGTGGCAGATACACCCTTTCATATCTAAGGAGACGAGGACATATCATGAATAAAATCAGCAGACTGGAACAAACTGTATGGTGGTGGTTCATATCTAACATCTCAAGTCATCCACATTATTATACTGCTGTGCGAAGGCAAAAGGCAGTTATCTGTTTACTTTACAAGTAAGCAGATACTACCTTTTGCCTTTACAGAGCAGAATATTATATAGTCATATGGTAGCTAGTAATCGGTGTTTGCACCAGACGTACGCTTTATATCAACCAGGTGCCGCAGCGGTAGGTCTACTATTAATAAACACGGGGTTATTAAAGTTCATGTCGGGAGGGGTGATAAAACTTGCGTTTTTTTGGCTTGACAAGTTGATATTTATGAACATAAAGCTATGTGATCGTCAAAAGTGAAAAAAAAATTAATCTCCCTATTTAACAAAAAATAAAAAAGTGTTAAAGTGTGGCCATGGGCCCCAGATATTCTGAGAGTGTGACGTCACCCCAGGCGCAGACTTTCACTTCTGGTAAAGCCAGCCTATTTGTTTACATTGGACTTTTAGGCCTGTTTTGAAGGACATGACCTATTGTTCCATTTATTATGCTTTATTTGTCTGATTACAGACATATCTACATTTCAGAACACTCTTGGTTTTACATGTTACAGCTGTTGGCTACGCAGTCATGGTTTTATGAGTTGCCTTGGACCAGCTAAAGAACCAGGCCTACCAGTGTAGGTAGTTTTACTCTTACAGTCCACGACAACGCAATACACCATGACTGCGTGGCCTACAACTGTAACATGTAAAATAAAAATGTTCTGAAATGTAGATATGTCTGTAAGCAGACAAATAAAGCATAATAAATGGAACAATAGGTCATCCTCCCAAAAGTACAATGTAAACAAATAGGCTAGCTTTACAGGAAGTGAAAGTCTGAGCTTGGAGTGACGTCACACTCTCAGGATAACTAGGGCCCATGGCCACACTTTCACACATTTTCATTTTTTGGTAAATGGGGAGATTATTTTTTTTTTAGCTCTTGACATTTACATAGCTTCATGTTCATAAATATCAACATGTCAAGACAAAAAACTACCAGTTTTAGCACCCCTCCCGACTTGAACTTTAATAAATGCGAGGTCATAAGTAAACACGCTCACGCCATAGACCTGTTTATTCTTGATCTCGCATTTAAAAATGAACCCAGCGAAATTTCGTCTGTAAATGTGATTTTTGTGGCCAGAAAATGGTGGTATTCAATTATGTAAGAATACGTGAATACGTGAGACATAAGTACAATTCAAAATGAACGTGCTGGAGCTGCTGAATTAAATTACATGAATAAATAAAATTTATTTTAAAGTGAAATCCCTTCATATACCACCTCAGTTTGGAGCTCGTTGTAAAACATATAAAGAGGCGTCAAGGTACTCACTGAGTTTATACCATGGTGTTAAGAGCATTAAATTGCCCAACGATTCCTAAACATAGCCGATTGTATCACACAAATCGCATCCTTGTTTTTAATACCATATACATTTTTTTGTATATTTTGCAATGGCCAACATCACTTTCCCATATCTCAAGATATTACTCTGGATGCAACAGCAAACATTTAGATGTTGCTGGGCACTTTTTGTCAAAATTCAAAATGCTGGACACCTGATTACAAGGCTCCGGTTATCTGGGGGTAAATCTCCTGGACATGCCCAGAACCCCTTATATGGCGAGAGAAGAAAAATTCTTCCATTAACCCACCATACCCTAACAACCCACACTCGCGTCATCATCATCGTCATCATCATTCATTTCATCAATAGACTGCACTGTTTTTAGATCATTACAAAGTCACTTAAATGGCCATTAGTGTGCCGAAAATAACGTAAATCAGTATTTTATTACTACTACTATAGCTGTGGTAGTGTATATAAATATCATCTCAATCCCATCCACATTGTTTATGGCAGACGGTTCAGCTTAAGCTGTTAAGTTGTTTTTGACCGACCGCGAAGTCTGTGGAATAGTGTACATGGCACACATATCACAGTACATATGGTACAGTTGTATTATTAGTATATAAACACACAACTGTCAATACCCTATCTGCCCTGGGTCTAACAATAAGCCCATATCGCACCCTGACTTTATCCACACCCTCTCTGTATATAAACGTACTACTACCCAGGGAGCCAAACCACCATTTTTCATGAAAACAGACATGACCTGCTGTAAGAGGTTGGCCGATGAAAATCATCTCTACAGAGTTTCAGGAACACAACCTATGGACAACCTTGCACATTTTTTGTAGGAAATCCACAAAACGCAAAAATCCAAGATGGCCGCCATAAATATCTCATACGTATATCTTTTTAACTGTTTCTTTGAATTTCATGTGTGAAATATGGTTTTTAAGGGTTTTCTGCATGCCAAGTCCTTTTCTGGCACTACTTCATTGATTGTAGGCATATTTAGGTTGTTGGGTTAAAGGTAAAGGTCAAAGTGAATTTAAAAGGGACCTGCCGATCATGTTTCGTGTGAGTAGTAATTCAGCGATATTTTTACCACTATTATTAATTGACATATATCTCCGATATTTTATTAATGCACAGTACAAATAGTGTGATTCATTTATTATTAAAACACTTTATGCATGCCATAAATGACTCAGAAAAATAGTGTCATTGTTGTAATCTCCCTATAAAGGATGAGTGACAGCAAAACAGGTACAATCAAATAAACATAGACACGCAAAAAGGCAGCAAAGATAAATTCAACCAACAGTTTTATGAGTTATATTTAAGCTATTTATAATAAAAATACTCAAATTAAAAAGACCTGTCATAGATACACTTACAAAACCACTGAATCATTGTTCATATTATCAAATAAAATAAAATAAAAATAAAATAAAACAGTGTTGACAAATCTACGCTCTATCAAAAGAAAAAACTACTATATTGTGTAATATTTTTTAAGGAAACAATAAGTATAATTAATAGATAAGTCTCGTTAATTAGCATTATGACTTACATTTAAATTTTGTTTTTCAAAAGTGATTATCATTTAAAATTCAATGCATTGTAAAAATGCATCTACATCCACAAATCTGGTTATAAACAAAGTGTTGACAGTGGTGCCCACAGATCGCTGCTTGGTCTTTCAGAGTCGACTATATTCAACTGACTACGCCCATGCATACATTAACAATAATTTCAGGAATCTACACTATGCTTGTTTCCCGGCTAATTATAAGTTTAACCATTATCAAATGTTTATATCAACACATAAAAGTATAACATCAAAAGAAATATTACAAAATACCTGACTAGCTGCTAAAAGAAATGAGAAGTGAGCTTATCTTCATGATAAGCCTACTCTCTGGAATTATATGTTTGATAGCGCAATGAATTAATGTGGCCATAGGTCACTTTTGTGCACTTACTATAGTGACTAAACTGGATCAGGAACACCTGTTGAGGAAGGGATGGTGCGATGAATCGAATACTAAATTACATTTAAGCAGTATTACAGAAATACAATGATCTAAACAATGCGACCAATGTGAGGAAGAAAAGAAGGCAGATAACACCCACAGAGATTAATCGCTGCCCGACTCACTAATACAATACAAAGTTTGAAATATCGTAAATGTCTCTTTATCTCTGCAGAGATATCCAATGTAACAAGAACAGTTTTTGTACGTTTGTTGCACAAAGTAGCTAGTATTAGTACATACCCTTTTACACCCATTTGATATGTTTTTTTATTTGCTTCAGAAAAAATGATCGAGTAGAATTGACAGCAGAGCAATCTACAACAGATCATGCATAATATACTGTTGTTATGCGTCAATGTCTGGTTTTGCCATGGGACGTTTTGTCCAGCAGTGTGCCCAATGCTACTTTACATATCTTCTGTTGGTTGCGGCAGCTTAAGTAAAGTCAACTTAAGCTTTCTTGCCTTGTAATTTGTAAATTCGAGTTTGTGACAGCCTCTGATATGAATCTCATTTTTTCAAATGCTGCAATATATACCTTCTCGCTACAAAGAAACCCCGCTTTTTTTTCTGTAAAGAAATAAATGGGAAATTTGTGGTATCACATCCACTTGAAATGTGAATAGGGCCCACATTATATGACGATATTTCTTTGAGCCCAACGAGATGCAACTTCATGGATGATTGATAATAGCTCTTTTAATATTCTCACACAAGTGCAAAACTACATGAATATATCCCTCTTTCTTGGCGGATTGTAATTCTCTATTACTATTCCATTTCCATGATTGAATCTATCCTCAAGCCCCATATTCTATTTGCTTTGCTATAATAACATAACTCTGATCATAGGCTCTGTTCATCCTGGCACCACGTCTAACTTTATAAAATACAGACATGTACACTGAACTAGACAAAAAACACATATTTATTGTTGACACGAACTTTCTTATCTGTTTACACGAACTTTCTTATCTGTTGTGATCTTGTATTATGTTTCTGTACTAACAACTTCATACTGAGCAGAGCTTCATGCACAAATTAAGGGTATCTTATAGAAGGTCATGTAAATATATATATATATATATACTGCATTTTCTATTTATTACAAATATTGTCTGTGTGAAACGATCTTCGACAAATATCACATATTGCATCCATAATTGCTGCAGTATTTGTAATTTTATTTTGGCAACGAACTATCTGATATAATTTTTTATATAATCTTTGAGTACGCTCATTAGAGTAGATTTTACAAATGACGTCCGCATGGTACGTACCACCGCCATTGAATATTGAGCAATTGGTGTCAGAAGGGGTTATTTCCTCTACATCTATGTTTAAATGACAATATTCACAGCAGCCCCACCAGCATATGGATCTTAGAAATCAGATAATTATGATGTTTTCAACTTAAAAACCTTAAAGTAATTAGATTGATTGTATCTAGCATTGCATTGATTTTAATGTATATTTGTATTATCTAAATATACAAATAATTGCAATACATTAAATAAATGATCTGATGACGAGATGGTGGTTGTTGATTGGGCATGGAGTGTTACTGAGAGTTCCCTTCACTCGCCCTATAAGGGGCTCTGGGCATCCCTGGGCAATTTACCCTACGTGTATGTCACTGAGCAATTTAATGTTGAAACGGCTTGGCCTATTGCTTTCGAGTCGAATTGTCTCCAGAGTAACAATAGTAAGCGGGTAACGCCATTCATCCCAAGGTTTGATCTAATCAAACTCTCTAATACCAGACCGCTAATGTGCATTAGCTCTGTTGCTAAGTCTCCTATACCCTTTGTGCCTGTACCTTTGTCTAGTGCTGTGCAATTAATTGCTATAGCCACGATATTTCGAAATATTTTTTGTTATAGTTTTCTTTCCGAATACGCCGCAAGTTAGGCCCATTTAAAAGTTAAATTTGACCTTGACCTGGACATAAACAACCTAAATATGACCTAAGTCAATGAAATTTTGCCAGAAATGGACTTGCCATGCCGAAAATCATTAAAAACGATGTGTCACACATTACTTTTGAACATAGCGTTCGAAAGTTATATAAACAAGACATTTGTGGCGGCCATCTTCGCTTTTTGTGCATTTCCTGCAAAGTATTTGCAAGGTTGTCCACCCAGGTTGTGTTCGTGGGTATATGTAGAGATGATTTCCACCGGCCAACTTTTTACAGCACGCCATGTCCCTCAAACCCTTCTGGCTCCCTGGGTATACGGTCAACACCCCACTGCCCTGGTATCAGCCCATAGCACACCCAGACTAATGAGGGATATATCGGTATCAGCCCATATCGCTCACTGACTAATGAGCCATATATCGGTATCAACCAAAATCGCACCCTGACTAATGAGTGATATTTCGGTACCAGCCCATATCGCACACTGACTAATGAACCATATATGGGACGGTATCAGCCCATATCACATCTCGACTTCATACACCATAAGGAACCTAAATCCCACCAAACGAGGAGCTGGACCATATGGCAAGAAATATAATTCGTGTTTCACGGTAATCAGGTAATGGTGAAATGAGACCTGTCATTTTAATATTTTATTACATGCCAAATGCTCTAACTTCGAAAAAACACAACAAAATTTCACCAAATTGGGGGGAAAAGAAAATAATTATGATCAATTATGAATAATTTTCAATTTAAATTATGGTGCTGAAAATACAAACTCATTTGGCATTTGAATTTCTTTTCCGGGTACTGATATAGCAAACGTAATATTCAAAGAACAAAAACGCGTACATTTATTTTTTTAAACTCACCCTAATTTAATTAGTTGATTCTGATATTAAGCCTAATGACACACCAGAAAATATTTTATCAAATTCAGGGGTATTTCATTTGTTTTGAAATTAGTTTGAGAACGTATATATCCGGACCTAGCATGGAAAAGGCTAACCCTTGTGGTACTGGAATCGTATATATATGGTTTCGAGAAAGTTTAAAACCAATTAATTAATTTTTTTAACAAAACAGTTTGTGGCAGATGCTCAGGTAACCATGGTAATGTTATAATTGCTCAGGTAACCATGGTAATGGTATAATTCAATTTTACAGGTGTCGATTTTCATACACTGATAAATATAAATATTTTTTCCACATTTCCAGCTTCAAATGATTGACAAATAGAAGCAAACACTTGAGCACGGCTAACTTAGGCCACTATGTTTTTTTTCTGTTTTAGATGAGCGCGCGCATTAGATTTAGGCAGCGCATTACCAAAAATAACATGTGTTTTTTTCTGCCCAGCGCGCGCATTGGATTGTTACCGATTTCCGAAAAAAAGGTAATTTCGGGACATTAAAAAACACTCCGAAAAACCCCACTTTATTATAGAGATAAAAAAAAAACAGTTTTCCAGATTTTTTTTTTTTTGTTTTGTTTTTTTCGTCGCCCTAATTACCTTTTTTCAAATAAATCAAAAGTTTTTTATTTCGCCGCCCTTAATAACTTTTCTAGAAATTTGTTCAATCTCGTCGCCCTCATGAACTTTTCCAAAAGTAAGTTTTCTTCATTGTTTGTTTTTACCGCCCTCCCTCATTAGATTTTGGATTTTTTCTGATCTAAAACAGAGAAATTAAACATAGTGGCCTTAACTCGTGCACAGAAAATGAGGTGCTCAACCAATGTTACTTATTAACCCTTACAACGCTGAAATAACCATGGAGACCAAATATTTGTTTAAATTTGAAATCATCATGAATGTCTTAGTTAGCTCTTTCCGTTTCATTTTAATACCTATGTTATGAGAATCACCTTTAGGCATCAGAATCTGCAGACCCTGACCTCAGAGTCTGACGTCTGAAGACGGTCCCCGCGCCGTTGGGCCGGCATTAAGCACTGCTAATGTCTAATACTTCATGTTACGCGGACATTGAGGACATGGCTAATAAGATATACGTTAACTAATAATTATCACAACCCATGTCATTTGAATACCTATGTTATGGGTCCACGGCCATTATGATTTGTTTACTTCTTTCAGTGCGAAGATGCCTTTCAGACGGCAGAATCAGAATCTGACGTCTAAAGACAGGGTTAACATGTTTTTTCAGGTAAGTTGCTTATTTTGTCCGTGAAAATTGTCATTAACTTTGTTTTGACTAAAATATATTTTTTTTAATCAGTGCATTTACACATAAAACAAGCAGAAGACATTGGCCCAATGTTGGTTTATCGTTGGCACACCGTGTACAACACTGGCGCAACATTAAATCAGCATCGGTTCAGCATTGTTTGTTCACTTGGAACACATGCCAAACAAACAGGAGACGTTGACCCAATGTTGGTTTCATGCTGGCCCATCGTCTGCGACACTGGCCCAAAATTAAATCAATGTTGAATCAATGTATGTATCGATGCTCTCTAGCTCTTCAAGGGCTAGACCATTTTATATTCACCTAATCAAACAACATGCTTCAGGTGAAATGATCGGTCACAAAGACCTGATTTCTAGGGTCAAGCTGACATGTGAAAAGTACGGTAGAGGTCTATATCCTTCTTAAAATATATTTTTGATGACTCCTATTCGCGAGTTATCAAGAATCATTTTACGAAAGGATGTGCCATACAAGATGGTCTGACTGACAGTGTACGTCTACTTTTAGAAAATAAAAATCCACAAAACAGAACACTTTTAAACCTAATGCTACGTGCCTTTTGATATTTACAAACATAATTTTGTATTCACTGTATTTCTGTATGTGTTCTTCTTTTGAAGGATAATATTATTAATAAAATGAATGGATAAATGAATGAATGAATGAATGAATGAATGAATGAATGAATGAATATTGTGATTGTTGCTTCGTTTTTATTTATCAATGTATATCCAAGCAAACATGAGACGTTCAGCCAATGCTGTTTTAGTGTTGGTCCTCCGTCTACGACGCTGGCCCAACACTAACACAACATTGGCTGAACGTCTGATGTTTGCAGTATAGATACAGGTAAACATAAATACATACATGTATGAGCCTGCTGTGGTGTGTATAGAATCATCTGCCTGGCGGTGTATTGATGTAAACATTGGCGTGTGCTGCGGTAGGCGTTAAAGTCTCCCACTACAAGTATATCATTATCCATGGCGGGCTACATCAGTGATCACCACCAGTGACAGCTCTGGCCGAGCTCTGTCCTAACTCTTGATATAACATCCAGCTAACATGCGGCTAACAGCAACACTCAAATAATGATCTGAAACCCTGTTATGTAGTGGTTTGCACAGACTGTAAAACCTAAGTGGTGGAAGTCATATATAGGTGTATTATAGCCCTACACTCACCACTGTAGGCCTACTGCAGTCACTTATCAATGGCGTAAATATTCACAAAATTCACGTATAAACCATCTTTATTACATAGACACACGCTGACACTGCCTGTAAGATCTCCCATACTCCATATGACAGTGAGTTATGCCTTAAATCCCCCTTTATCCACGCCGTATTTTACGTTGCGTCACAGTAATCACATTATCCGTGGCTGATCTGTTGACGGATCACGCGTCGTCTGCTTCAAATCATAAGTGACAGGCATGCCGGGGTCATGACCCCTACTGCCACTGTAAACTATCACATACTGCTTCAAGTACTGCTTCACCACACACACAGGCCTAACCCGGTAAACACGAGACATTCACCCAGTATTGTTTCAATGTTGGGCCAGCGTCGCAGACGATGGGCCAACATTGAAATAACACTGGGACACTACGACGCTGGCCCAACATCGAACCAACATTGGTTCAATGCCTCGTGTTTGCTTGGGACCTTTGCAACCCCGAAATATTTTTTGTATAAACCATGGAGACCCAAAGGACTTTTTCCCAATTTGAAATCATCATAAATGTTAGCTCGTCCTACTTCATTTGAATATTTCATATAATACGACCATTATAAATATTTTACGCTTTCAGTGCGGGGATCATCTCTATGCGTCAGATTCTGAAGTCCAAAGAATGGAATATTTAGTCGTAATAAACTGTTTTATTATTTTTTATAGAGGGTATACAATTTAGTACATCATACTAATTTGCAATCGTCCCTCTTTATACACATACAATAGTACAATGATTTAAATATGCACAAAACTAATGGTAAAATACAAAGCAGGATATAATACAAACTATAATACAATATTTATTTTTTATGCGTAAATTTACACTGCAAAAATATCATGGCTATTCAAGAATATGTACATCATAAATGTATCAATTTTTATTTTTATTTATTATTCAGTTAATGCTATACACAGTACATATTAATTAGAGATAATTGTAACGATAAAAAAATAAATTATTGCCAGATGTTGACGTTCCAACAAATACGACACGTTGAAACAATGATGTTTTAATGTTTGGTCAGCGTCACAGACGTTGGGCCAACATTAAAACAGCATTGTTTAAACGTGTCGTATTTGCTGGTGTACTTATAACTTTATCTTTGTATGAAAATTAAATATTTCATTGATAACTTAGCATTTTGAATATTTCACACATAATATATACCCAGTGATCAAGACGGGGTGATCCGGTATAATGTTGGACCAGCGTCGCAGACGGTGGACCGGATTGTTAATGTTAATTATATATGTATATTTTGCAAATTTGATTTTTGTCGAATAAGCTTATGTATAAGTTACTTACGATAGTCATACAAAAAACGGTTGCGCGGGACCGTCTTCATACGTTAGAATCGGACTTCTAAAAACGTATAAAGACGATCCCTGCACTGTAAGAGCAAACAAATTTATAATTGCCCCATAACATGGGTATACAAATGAACCAGAACGAACTAACTAAGACATATATTATTTCAAATTGAAAAAAAAAACCTTTGGACTTCATGATTAGTACAAAAACTGTAAGGGTTAAACATCAATTCTTCTAAACACGTGTAGTCTCCCTAATATATATAGGAAAACAAAACAGGAAGTCTGTGAACAAATGAGTCGCTAAACGATTAGACCGCTGTTGCCGATTTTGAATTAAAATTTGCAAGCTCGGCTTCTATGTTTCTAGGTGTGGAAATGGCGGCAAAATGAGTGTGGAAATGGTGTGAAAATGGCGGTGAAATGGTGTGGAAATGGTGCGGAAATGGCGGTGAAATGGTGTGGAGATGGCGATGAAATGGTGTGGAAATGGCGGTAAAATGGTGTGGAAATGGTGTGGAAATGGCAATATATCATACATAATAAAACTCATAAATAATAATAATACAAATCCTTCTGGTCATATTGCACAGCACACTGTGATCCATATAATACTAATTCACCCTTACAGCGCTGAAATAGTTTAATACAAACCATGGGAGACTAAAGGTGGGGTTTTCTATTTGAAATCAGCATAAATGTCTCAGTTAGAGTTTTTCCGTTTCATTTGAATGCGTATGTTATGGCCATTATTTTTTCAATTCTTTCAAAGAAGACTGTCTTTAGACGTCAGACTATGTGTAAAGACGTGCAGTCAAATTTAAATATCATTAAAATTGCTAAAGCTAAATTATGATCAATTATATTAGAATATATTAATTAACACTAGTCGCTGGTAAAATAAATACTTTTCATATCGAAGATTCGTTGCGATATTTGTTTTGTTTTATGGATCACATTGTAAATAATAATCATTCCAACGTAATCAATGTATTCAAATTAGTTGAAAATGAGATATTTCATTTAATTCTAGACCCGTTATGTCGAAAGTTAAAAATTCAAGCTGGTCGTTAATTTTGGTTTTGACCTCTATATGCCCTTTAATATAAAATATCAATTATATTTTAATCAACGTCTTCAAATTACTTAAAAATGGAGTATGTAATTCAATTACGGATCTATAATCTAAGAATATTAAAAGCAGGCACTGGTAAAAATAAAGTTTTCATGTCGATATTGGCAGCCATCCTTTTTTTAACCTCCAGATGACCTTGAAACGTAAAAATAACCATTCCAATGTAATCAGTGTACCCAAATTATTCGAAAATGAGGTATTAAATTAGATTCCAGGACTGCGCTCCCAAATGGTAAGGATTCAAGAGTCAGTTGGATCCCCTCGGCGGCAGCCATTTAAAAAAATTACTAAATGACCTGATGACCTATAAAAATAAAAAGTGAATAAATAGATTTATTGACTCCCAAAACCTATGGATAGAGTCCAACATAATATTTATATCACTACTAGGACAGGAGATATAAGTGTTTTTCCATACAGGTGGAAGTCTGGCGGCCATCTTGGATTTAAATGTTAATAATGTGCTGTCGGCAATTCTAGATGATTGAATCATCTTACTTTACCATTCATTTTTAAAGTTAGAAGTCCATTGGATTTTTTTGAACAACAAACTCCAAAAACTCCAAAAAATTACAATTCTAGGTAATTTCAGATCGCTGAATCCACTGAAAAAGCCTTGACTGAAATAAATGGCAGTTATTGCCTGGCATGGACATGAATAACTTTATCGCGAAGGCTGTTTCAGACGTAGTTTCTTCAATAGAATTGCTCCCATATGGTGGCTTATTATCTGCCTCAGAATAATTGTCCGCTGCATATCTACATATTTCCACTTGTCGCAAAATAAATACAATTTGATAGAAAATTCAGATAACTGATTTATACGTAAATATTATCGTACATGGTCATTTAAATTTTGATAATGTGGTTATCGACTATAGATTGTGATAGGTTGACAGGTAAGTGAATATTTATTTAACCCTTCACAAAAGATTTGCTCGTAAAAGCTTAACCCTTTGAGCCCTCACGATGCATTAAAGCATCATTTTACATCCCTGAAAACAGACTTAATTTTCCTACAACAAAGGGTTTTAGAATGGATATTTCCATGAAACTGGTTTACCAATACATGGCAATTTTCTTTACTTTTTCACCCACTTCAAATCATCTTCATCCACTACAAGTCGAGAATTGCGACCGCAATTCGCGGCTTGTAGTGGATGAAGATGACAATGTAAAGTCAGGCTTGAAAGAGTTAAGTCTTACGTATTAGGTGGAACTTGCAGAAGAGCTAGAGGCTTCATTGAAATATGCGTAGTATTTCTCCCAGATGAGCTCTGGCTACATATGTGATGTTCTTACTATGCTATATATTGTCTTTCTTACATTGTATATTTTAAGCCAATAGTATACACATTTGTTACATTTACGTCCATTTAGCTTTTTCTTAATACATCCATTTGTTTGTATAATGTTATAGCTAAATTCAATTTAATAACAAACCTGTACATGCACAAAAAAAATTACCAGTGTTTGCTCGCAAGCTATTTTTACGAAATATGACAAACGGTCTAACTTTTGGGCTGTACAATATGACTAGAAAATAATAGCGTTTGGAAAATTTTATGAAAATCGCTTGAGAATTGACGGAGTAATCAGCGAAAAGCTAACTTTAATTTTAGACAATCCACCACCGTTGGACAGATTATAACTTCTGATTTACAGATTATTACCATGGCAAAAATAGGCAACTGTTCAAAGTTATTGCCTTTACCTGTTTAAAAAGTTATTGAAAGTAAATATAGTATTTTGCATCTATATAATTTTTACGTTTTTCTTTAAAATTAGCGCAACGAAATAAAAGTGAAATTCATCTACTATGTACTGCTGTTTGGCTTTGACTGGCAGCACAATTTATAAGTTCATATCTCAGCGACGCGACTAAACTTTACTTTTATATTATCTTATGTTTAAGTGTACAAAAAAGTAACTGTTTAAGTCTACAAAATAGAAATAATTATAACGGCCTAAAATTGATCACGCCTGTTCAATAAAACAGATATTTAACTACCTTAATGGTGTCAACAGGTTGTGTATGGTATATGAATTATTAGTTTATACAAGTTACAGGATGCATGACTATACACCGGCCACACTGAAGGTGGGTGACACCTCAACCGATCTGTAGATGGTCACTATGTGGTATCGGTGATCATATAAAATGCCCTTGAACAAACAATTTACAATTAGCATGCTTAGGCCAAGTTGATAATTAGGTGGGGCTCTGATTACGTTTTTGCCGCTGCTTTTAGCAAGGGTAGGAAGCTGGTGAGAGAGGGGGGAGGGTAAATAAAGTGTGACAGTGAAAACACATGGCTACCCTCGCCATAACCAGCAAACACAAAACATTTGTGTAACATTAATACAAGACGTTTAGCCGACGGTCTATAAATGTTATACGAATGTTTTGTGTTTGATGCGTAGCGTTCGTGCTTGTTACACCTCTGACTAATTAGCTGCCATTGTACACTCCCAGGGGGGGGGGGGGGTGGTAACCCATACTTGGGAGTACTGGGGATGTGCCGCTGGACAGGGTGCCTTTTTTGAGATTACACCATTGGCACAGGGTGTCTTTTTTAGCTTCCAGAATTGGGACAGGGTGCTTATTTGAGCTTTCAACTCTGGGCACCCGCTTAGCATGTATTTTGCTGATTTTTAGGCCATTATCAGCCGAATTCCAGCACAATAATTATTGATAGCCTCAAAATTTTAGAAACAAATATTAAAAAGCTTAAAAAGACCATGAAACATGAAATATATTGGTAGTAATTACACCATAAGTGGATCAAATAAATTCGTTGTTATTATTTCAAAATTGGAACAGGGTGTCTCTTTACCCACGAGGCGAATTGCGACAGGGTCAGGTTTTGAACATGCCGGAAGAATGGAGACCTACTAGAGGAGCGCGCAGCGCGAGGGCTAACGCGAGATTATGCACTAGTTCTGGTATAAACCTTATAGTGCCTCTCTCTTTTCACCTGGTGAGGTAGGTGATTGTACAAGCATTGGCAAGAAGTCCAGGAGACAAGGAACCAGGGCAGGGCTGCTGAACCATAGAGAAACAGCCGTTTGAGCGACCAGCCACCAGCAGAGTAAGGGCAAGGACTGACCCTTTTGAGATGTGCTCTGCTTTCTGAGCAGTGTGTTTGAAACCACCATCATGAACCGTCATCGTCAGCCAACCATCCGTGTCCGCCGTGCCATCACCCAAGCTAGCAATGTAATGATAGAGAGCTCATTGCTTAAGACCAGAATCCGCCTCCTTCAGTGCTATGATTGAAAGCCCACTGCCTTATGTGTCTCACAAAACGGCTCCTTTCAGAGCCCCTGTTCTCTGTGGGAACAGGAGTTCAGGAGTTCAACCGATATCCGTCAACCGTCAACCGTCAATCGTGTTCTTGTCTCATGCAGTGGAGTGATAGGGAACTCACTGCTTTTGGTATGTCACACAGAACGGCGCCCCCAGAGCCCCTGCTCTATGTGGGAACAGGAGCTCAACCGTTACCCGTCAACCGTCAACCGTCAACCGTGTTTAAGCGTCAGCCTGGATTGCAGCCAGCAATTGATCCAGAATTGTATTAGAGCCTGATCGTTTTTGAACGATCTCATGATTCAACACCAGATCCTTGAAACACTGTGTGTTTTCAAGTGATCTAAATGTTTTAACCGCCAGTGCCGTAATCCTAGTTTTGATCATAGGGACATTAGTGAAGTCATGCAGATCTATTGTTCTCATTCTGTCCAGGTAGGTTACACCAAGTGCTAGTCTCAGGCACTTGTTTTGAAAGATCTGCATTTCCTTCACTTGTGATTCCCTTAAAGCTCCAGTTATCAGTGAACCATATTCAAGGACAGGGCGTATAAAGCACTTGTAGGCTTTTAAGATGGTATATGGTCTGGCGCCCCAGTTTGTCCCTTTGAGCAACTTCAACAGGTTCAGTCCTGTAGACCTTTGTCATTAGGTCTTTCATATGGTCTTTGAAGCTAAGCCTTCGATCAAATAGGATTCCAAGCAGTTTGGCTGTTTGAGTTTGAATTATAGGCTCACCAAACAGTTCCAGATCTATAAGTTATGGTTTTGGACCGACACTAAACACAATCAGCTGAGTTTTCCTGCGTTTAGTTTTATCCGCCACTTGGAACACCATGCTTCAATAAGTTTTAAAGCTTTTGATAGCTTTGCCTTCACCCATTTGGCATTGGTTGCATGTGCCCAGATTCCCATGTCATCTGCGAACTGGGAAAGCCTGACATTGAGTGAACTCATGTCTGGGATATCATTCACATAGATAATGAAAAGGAGAGGGCTTAGGACCGAGCCCTGAGGTGTGCCCGCATTGAGGGTCCCTCCTCTGAGCAGTTGTTACATCAATTGACTTTGATCGTTCTGTCACTTAGGAAAGATGATATCAACCTGACCATCTTCCTAGGTGAGCTGCCGCTCATCAGCTTGTATCTTAGTCCGTCATGCCACACCGAGTCAAATGCTTTCTCAACATCGATAAAGATTGCTCCACCTTTCCATCTCTTAGTGAATCCCAGTTGAGTTTCCTCTACCAGTCTGAACACATGTTCCATGGCGATGCGCTTGCTCCTGAAGCCATTCTGCCATTTGTTAAAGAACTTTTCTTTCTCAAGAAAGTTCCTTATTCTACCAGCTAGCGTTTTTTCAAAGAGTTTGCCCATAACATGCCGGAGGCACACCCCTACCCATTTCTAAAGCCAGTATAGCCCCCCCCCCCCCTCCGGGTGTACACTGTTGTAGCCGTCAACGAATGTTTTCTTTGATGTCACGAAAGGGAAGTTATGTATTGGTTATGTAATTGTGTGCCCCCTGCAGGTTCGTCTGAACTTTACACAAATCAATTTGACTTTGATTCAAACGCAAAATAGATGCCACAATAAAGAGATCCTCTCAGCGGACCTATTTAAATGCTAATAAAGTTAACAATAATGAGATCCTCTGTGCGGACCTATTTAAATGCTAATAAAATTAACAATAATGAGATCCTCTGTGCGGACCTATTCAAATGGTAATAAAGTTAACAATAATGAGATCCTCTGTGCGGACCTATTCAAATGGTAATAAAGTTAACAATAATGAGATCCGCTGAGCGGACTTATTCAAACGCTAATAAAGTTAACAATAATGAGATCATCTGTGCGGACCTATTCAAACGCTAATAAAGTTAACAATAATGAGATCATTTGTGCGGACCTATTCAAACGCTAATAATCAATAATGAGATCCTCTGAGCGGACCTATTGAAATGATAATAAAGGTAACAATAATGAGATCATCTGTGCGGACCTATGCAAATGATAATAATCAATGATGACATCCTCTGGGCGGATCTATTCAAATGCTAATAACGTTTTGTGTTATGAGCAGACAGATTTTCGCAGATTGTATTGCTTTCAAGTCTTGAATGTTTTTTTCTGAATTACTCATACATAGAACATGTGCAGCCAACATGTGTAGCCAAGAAGAAGTATTTTCGTGTAGGGGGCCTACACACGAAAATGATTCTTCTTGGTTGCATTTTTTTAGGTTATGAGGAGACAGATTTTTAATGATAGCGTGTCCGCCATCTTGGATTTCCGCACATTGCATTGTTTTGAAGTCATTGATTTTGATTTCTTTTAATTCCTTATGCCCGAAAACCTAGGCGTAGATACCAAATTGAATCTTCTAGGTTTTAAAAGTTCTGAACAGACAAAAAATTTCATGTCAGTGTGACGGCCATCTTGAATTTCTTCACATTGTAGCCTATTGCTTCGGCGTATTTGATTTAAGTTTTTTTTTAAATCCTCATATCTAATGGACATCGAATTTAATGTTATATGTGAACGCTTTGAAAAACTAAGAGATTTTAGTGTGGAGGCCAATCTGTTTTATTAAAAAAGAAAAGGTGGCACATTTCTGGAAACTGTCATCTCTTGCTCAAATATACCCCACTGAATACTGTATAAGTATTTGTGTTGTGAAAGTGTTTTATTTTTTAAATGAAATATATTTTTGTGGGTTCGCATAGTGCCCCAGTACTTCTACAGAGCGCTGGGTGCCACAAATAGGAGTAGGCCGACCGTACTATACACCAGGTGGCTCTCTACAGCGCTATGCACTATACACCAGGTGGCTCATGCTAATACTGAGTAAAGTGTACAAATACATGCATAGCTTTAAAAGTAACATAATTACTTCACAATAATTTCAACAAAACATCTTATTTTTTATTTTGAAGTACAGACTACTAATGGAAACAATACTTTGTGAACATTGCGTAATCAATCGTTTGGTCTGTGATGAAATTTATTGATTTGTTATTATTTTTCTGAAGCTTATTTTGAATGCTTGATATTTTTATAGGTTCTCTTTGAATAGGATTGTAAGTTAGTAGTAAATATTGCTTTAAACGATGTTCAGAGGGGTTTTCCTTCTGGGCGTTTGTTTAGCACTAATAACCAATTTTTATAGCCCATTCAATGGGTTCAAGTAAATAAAATCCTAAGAATCTAACATACATACGTACCACATACAGAACGTGCAATATACATGAACTGCAGCTGTTACATTAATGACGTGCTACATGCATTATAACGTGCTATATACATGAAGTGCAGCTGTTGCATTCATAACGTGCCATATACATTAAGTGCAGCTATTTAATTTAAAACGTGCTGCTTCTACATTCATAACGTGCTACATACATTAAGTGCAGCAGCTACATTCATAACGTGCTACATTTATTACGTGCTATATATATTAAGTGCAGCTGCTACATACATAACGTGCTCTATACACTAACTACAGCTTCTACAGTCAAAACGTGTTATATACATTAAGTGCAGCTATTACATTCATAACGTGCTACATTCATGAAGTGCAGCTGCTACATACATAACGTGCTATATACATTAAGTACAGCTTCTACAGTCATAACATGTCATATACATCAAGTGCAGCTATTACATTCATAACGTGCTACATTCATGAAGTGCAGCTGCTACAGTCATAACATGTCATATACATCAAGTGCAGCTATTACATTCATAACGTGCTACATTCATGAAGTGCAGCTGCTACATACATAACGTGTTATATACATTAAGTACAGCTTCTACAGTCATAACATGTCATATAAATTAAGTGCAGCTGCTACATTCATAACGAGCTACATACATTAAGTGCAGCTGCTACATTCATATAGTGCTATATACATTTGCTCCTACATGCACTAAGTGCTGGAAAGTGTTATATCACCTCGTTTTCGCAAAACATTTTATATTCTTTCGAGTCCATAACATATTCTATATCCCCCTATAAACCATTTGGTATTGCGCCAATAATCATTACTTAATTATTCATCTGTCTCTTTATTATCCGAACATATATAGTCCAGTAGCTAAGGGGTGACTTTGTTTTGGCTGATAAATTTGTTTTCAGTTTCGTTTATGCATGGATAGCACCCCTACGATGATATCTGGGCGGATGTGGGTTTATAACTATTAAGGGATTTAAAAAAAATCAGAATGGCCGCCATGAAAACACTAAAGGTATCATATCTTCGTCAATAATTGAGATAGGGACGAGGTTATTTCACCAAACAATATGTTTTCAGTATCAAGGAGTACAATAAAACACTCGATGCCCCTATTTCGATATCATTTTCATTCAAAATTCAAAATGGCTGCCATAACATCACTGAAGTTATCATATCTTCTTCAATATTTGAGATAAAGGCTTGATTTTTTCACCAGGGAATACAACGGCACCGCTTCTATCTAAATATTACATTAGATAAAAATACAAATAAATATGCTGAATGTTATCTTCTATCCCTAACAAAGCTCACAGAACCATGAAGCGGCCGGTGGCCTTGGTGTAGTAGTTAATGCTGTTTGACTGTCACATCAAAGATTATAGGTTCGTCCCCCGCTCTGGTATGGTGGTTAAAAAAATGGTTCTTCTCCACACACTCTAGAATCCAGTATTTTGGGGAGTCTCCGTGAACGAGAAGTGGCGTGCTTGCTCTCAAACAGAGTTGGGGTCAATTCTTTTTCATCAATACCGAATTCCATTCCAATTCCTTTTTATCAATTCCTGAGTCAATTCCAATTCAATTTCAATTCCTAAAAAGACAATTCCTTATCAATTCCAACTAAGAATGAGACTTTTGATACACATAGAACAGCTGTATAATAACTTGATATAAAATAAAATAATAACACCTGATATAAAATAAAATACATCTGATTTATTATCTTGTAAACATATTTAATAGCGCTTAAAAAATAAACATGGATAAAAAAGTCAATTCTTTTATCAATTCCGGGCATTTTTTGTCAATTCCAATTCAATTCCAATCCTTTTTTTTCAATTCCAATTCCTAGTCCAATTCCTGGAATTGAGCTCAATTCACATTCAATTCCGGAATTGACCACAACTCTGGTCTTAAACTGCCAGTCCTCGAATTTTAAATCGTGGGTCTAGGCGGCAGTGTAATTTTGAGCTAGCTTGTCCGCAAAATGGCCCCAGATCTGCTCAACAGGATACGCTATTCAAATTATCTCTGTGTAAAACTGTTCAGTTCCTATGTAGTTATTTTTATCTCAGTGCTCGCTTATGGTTCACTTTACCTTTTGTTATCCAAGATGCTCATAACTTGCATATTTGTAAAAAGAACCTCAATGAATTATATATCACAATGATAAATTCATTTGATGTGAATAATCGATGTACCAGGAGCGTGGCATGTGCTTGTGTAATCCTTTGTGATTTAAACTACCTGGGTAATTTGAATCGGCTGTTAGACTGCAATTAAGTTATCACCAGCCATGCATAATTAGTGTCAGAGGGCTCTGATGTCGATACTCATGTGTTGACAGCTGACGAGCCGCCCTGCCTAACTTATACTAGTGTATTGAATATCTATCTTGGTAGCATTTTTCAGCTGCGTGATGGCTATGTGAGTTGACGTCAGTAGATGCATTCTACGTTAATAGTATTACTTTCATTCACACATACCCTAGTTGTATATCTTTTTATATAATAAACAACTAAAGCGTTTAGAGGTTTTAATTAGGTTTCTACAATTTCCAGAGTGTCTTTTTCCTACATGGCGTAGAACGCCGTGTAGCTATTTTATCTCTGATCTTGTTTTGGGAAACTAATGACAGACAATTTTATGTGTACATAACACAACATTTATAATCTACTGTGTAGGCCTACATTTTTCAAATAGCACCTGATATGACGTTGTCTTACATGACAAGTATGCTAACACCTATAACTGGTGAGCAGTTGGTTCTATATTTAATTCTCATATATTATTTTATTATATTATTTTAATTCACTAATATGGTTGACAGGTCTTGTAGAGGTGGTCTCGAACGGCTCACGTCAACCAAAGTTAATATAATGTTTGAAAATATTACTCAAATAAAAAGAATGATTTGTACCATTTGTGCATGTTTTAACTGGCAGTCAAATAAACATAAACATAAACATGATGGCCACGTAGGTCATGTGCCTCTAGAGGAGCGAGCATATAGTGCGCTACAGGTTATCCAGTTACTTACTGAGACCTTATCTACCACATAGGGTGTATGTATCTCACAATAAATATTATGTACTAAGAACTTCACAATGTCACGACTGGCGCTGATATAAGCCACTTCAGACCCCATATAACAGGGTGTGGATAACATGCTGAAGATTAGATCAAACAATATTTGAACTAATCACAGTTACTAGGGCGGGGCGGGGGGCTGGTGCAGTGGGTAAAGCTGGCTGCTTGGAAAGTAGGGTTCAAACGCCTCTCTGGCATTCAAGTTTCAAAGAAACAAAATGTTTCTTCCCTGCTGACTCGTAAAGATTTAATATCCCCAGGCGATTTTCCTGGCTCAGTCTAGCTTATATGCGCACAAAGGTGGCCTAAAACTCCATTCATTTCATTTCACTTACAGGACGGGGATCGATTTTAGATGCAGAATCTGACGTTTGTAGACGTCAGGTTCTGACGTCTAAAGTCGATCCCTGCCCTGAAAGAGTAAGAACAGTTATAATGGCCGTAGACCCATAACATAAATAGTTGGTAATAATAATAATTGGTGTTTATTCAACTAAACATACATGGCAGCCAAAAAGCTGAAGAATTGTCATTTTACATTAAAAAATTAAATACAATATATACATGATGCGAAATTAAAATTGAATAAGTTAAGTAAGTTAGATACGTTAAGTAAGTTAAACGACCAGACTTGGTAGGCATAGTGGATAGGTTGTTCTTCTAACAGAGGTTGTGGCGATGACACTAAGCGTGAGTGAGTGAGTGAGTGAGTGAGTGAGTGAGTGAGTGAGTGAGTGAGTGAGTGAGTGAGTGAGTGAGTGAGTGAGTGAGTGAGTGAGTGAGTGAGTGAGTGAGTGAGTGAGTGAGTGAGTGAGTGAGTGAGTGAGTGAGTGAGTGAGTGAGTGAGTGAGTGAGTGAGTGAGTGAGTGAGTGAGTGAGTGAGTGAGTGAGTGAGTGAGTGAGTGAGTGAGTGAGTGAGTGAGTGAGTGAGTGAGTGAGTGAGTGAGTGAGTGAGTGAGTGAGTGAGTGAGTGAGTGAGTGAGTGAGTGAGTGAGTGAGTGAGTGAGTGAGTGAGTGAGTGAGTGAGTGAGTGAGTGAGTGAGTGAGTGAGTGAGTGAGTGAGTGAGTGAGTGAGTGAGGCCCCTATATGCTGCGGTATAAAGCTAGTTTAGCTCTGGGTAAACGTATCTGGCGTTGGACTAGCGTTGAACTAAGCCTCATGTTGACTGAGGAGCCCACTGGGCAGACGATGTTGTTGCGACGTTGAATCAATGTATATGACGTTGATTCAACGTCGCAATAACGTCGTGTGCCCGGTAGGAGGAGGGGTTGGGTTATTATCATGATGTTCTCCAGATTATCAGACGTGAGGTCAAAGTTCAACAGAGCACATCAATCCTCCACTTAAGTAAACAGTCAGTCTCTGTTCATTCTGATCTCCCCTGAAACCTGTATCTCGTTCAGACGGGGAAGCTCAGAACAGACTTCTTTCAGTCAATATCTCAGAACGTTGCCTGGTATTCATGAAAAATCGATGTTGGTGACATCACAAACACCTTTCTAACACACTTGATTAGGTAAGATTTAACTAGAAATATTAGTAAAAATTTGGCCCGAATTAGGAACTTGTGTGCTGAACTTGTGTGCTGAACTCGGTCATCTGGGTATTTAGGCGTTATGCAAGTTGCATTGATTGATTGATTGTTTGAACAACTCGTATTTAAAAAAACTTTATTTGAAATGACATAATGTTGCTCCATCTGCGAACTCTATTTCGGAAAATACATGTAGCTCTGGTTATTTTCAAAATGTAATAATATTTATATTGTTCTATCTGTACGTTTATAGCTATAGCTAACCCTTATATACTTCCACAGAAACCATAGAGACCAAAGGGTTTTCTAATGCATTTTAACCCTTTAAGCCCTCACGATGCATTAAAGATTCATTTTATATCCCTGAAAACAGACCTAATTTTTCCACAACCAAGGGTTTTGGAACGAAAATTTCCATGAAACGGGTTTACCAATACATGGCAATTTTGTTCAATTTTTAAACCACATCAAATCATCTTCATCCACTACAAGTCGAGAATTGCGACAGCAATTCGCGGCTTGTAGTGGATGAAGATGACAATGGTAAACTCAGGCTTAATAGCACTGAAATACTTTTACAGAAACCATAGAGACCAAAGGGTTTTTATCAATTTCAAATCACCATAAATAGATTAGTTAGCTTTTTCTGATTCATTTTAAAACCCATGCTATTGGTCTACGGCCATTATAAATATATATTATAAATAAGGATTAGAGTTGATATATTGCAGTTTAATACCTCAGTCTTTGTTTGATGAAAATCTTCTCTTAAAGCTGATATAATATAGTTTAATACATTTTGCCCTAGTCTAATCTCAATCTCCTGTTGCTATGTTACAGGTAAGCTGCAGACATGGCGAGTAAGGTTGTGGTTGACCCCTCTGACCTTTCATGTAACATTTGCCTGGAGGTTTTCAATGATCCTCGTGTGTTGCCTTGCATCCATAGCTTCTGTTATGGCTGTCTGGAGAGATGGATGGAACAATCAAGATCAAACAAAACTATCTGCTGCCCTCTATGTAAGGAAGTATCCCCCGTACCATCAGGCGGCCTAAAGACCATCATATGCAACTACTTTCTGGCTGATTTGGTGATGAGAATGGATTCAATCAAGGTGAAATCAAGTCTCAAAGGAGATAAAAACAGAACGGAAGATATCAAATTTATCGAATTGGACCCTATTTATTGTGAAAATCACCCAAGAAATGCTCTAGACCAGTATTGTGCTGATTGTGATTTCGCTGCGTGTGGTACTTGCCTTTTCCAAAATCACAGTCAACACAATCTGGTAGACATAGCAGAACAAGTCAAAATCAGCAACAAAGAACTACAACACATTCTGAAGCAAACAACCACCATGATACAACTTATTGATCAACAAATAGACGACAGCAACACATATGATAAACAATCATTATCTGATATCAAGAACATTAAGAAACAAATCAACGAAATTATTGACGAAATGATAGAGAAATTAAGTCTTCAAAGAACCCAGCTATTCTCTTCCTTAGATAGAATTGAGCAACAAAGGGAGAAGGTGATGATGACAGTTTGTGATGGCTCATTTGTCTGCAATCGTCACGAGAACAAGCCATCATCACATGACATGACGGTGGCCAGGGTAAGTATAAAGGCAGACGTGATGGCGATAGAGGGTATGGGTGGGCATGTGAGAGGATCAGTGGCTGGGTCTGTCAGTGATAAAATAGTAGCAAAGATACCCCTGGTAGATCAGGACCCAGTGTACGGTCTGGAGGTGATGGGTCAGACTGTGTGGGTTGTACACTATCTCAAGTCATCTCTACACGCCTACCCCATGACGTCACCACACCAGCCACAGACATTCTCCATACAGGGGCTGTCTGAACCTATGGACATGGTGAGGTTCCCTCCTGGACAGACACAACTTGTAATAAGTGATCTTTTTAAAAATCAGTTACTGTGGGTTAAAGTAGAACAGCGTGATGGTGAGTGGAGGTTGTCCTCACAGAGGTCAATGAAGGTCAGTTATGATCCATGGGGTCTAAGTGTCCATGACAACCAGCTGCTGGTGTGTGATCGTAACATACGCCTAATACATGTATTGTCTACGTCAGGTGAGGAAACATGAGTGAAAATGCCACAGGGCGTGATGCCATATAAAGCTGTGGCTCAGCCCACATCACCTGGATTTGTCATCGGGGACCCTATCAACAATCAGGTTGTGCTGGTGACTGAGAAGGGAGAGGTACAGCACACATACCGGGGTCAGGAGGGGTTTGGTCCTGGTGACATTGTCTGTCAAGGTCACTCTATCTATGTCACTGACTATGTCAATCACCGTGTAGATCAGCTGAGTAATCATGGATGTCACATCAGACAACTGATCAGTGAACAAGGTGCGAGGCGGCCTCGCAGTATGTGTGTAGACGACACAGGTCGTCTGTACGTGGCGCAGGGTGAAGACGGCGAGCGTGAAGTGTGGGTGATAGAGACAACAGGCACATCTACTGACACACAAGCCACAACTGGTGACAGACTACTTACAGAACAAACCAACATGAACCTCAGCGTCACATGCTGTGATTAACATGAGTCTCACCGTCACCTGGTGCAATTACCAATTTAAATACTGAATATATCTTGACTATTTTTTATCAATTTTTTAAACTTTTTTTACATAAAACGGAAATACGTCTAGGCATAATGTTAGGCTGGAGGGATTAGAGAGGTCCTTATTATACCATAGAGTAGATGGGTTCGACATGATGTAGCTAGCCCACTGATACCATCTGATAATGTGTGTGTATATAAACAAGTGGATCTAACCCATTTTTATCATCTAATACTGTGTGTGTCTAGCTGGTGATATAACTAGCCCACTTAATATCATCTGTTAATGTGTGTGTCGAGCTACGGATATAGTTAGCTGACTTATATCTGATGTTAATGTATTTGTCAAGCTAGTGATATAGCTAGCCAACTTATATCATTTGTGTTATAGCTAGCGCACTTATATCATCTGTTAGAGTGTATGTATAACTAGTGATATAGCTAGCCAACTTATATCATTTGTGTTATAGCTAGCGCACTTATATCATCTGTTAGAGTGTATGTATAACTAGTGATATAGCTAGCCAACTTATATCATTTGTGTTATAGCTAGCGCACTTATATCATCTGTTAGAGTGTATGTATAACTAGTGATATAGCTAGCCAACTTAAATCATTTGTGTTATAGATAGCGCACTTGGAGCATCCGTTAAACTAGTGCTATAGCTAATCCACTTATCTCATCTGTGATATAGCTAGTCCACTTATCTCATCTGTGATATAGCTAACACACTTATATCATCTGTGATATAGCTAACACACTTATATCATCTGTGATATAGCTAGCCCACTTATATCATCAGTGATATGGCTAGCCCACTTGTATCACAAGTGATATAGCTAGTCCACTTATATCATCTGTGATATAGCTAGTCTACTTATATCATCTGTGATATAGCTAACACACTTATATCATCTGTGATATAGCTACCACACTTATATCATATGTGACATAGATAGCCCACTTCTATCATATGTGATATAGCTAGCCCTCTTATATCATTCTGTGATATAGCTAACACACTTATATCATCTGTGATATAGCTAGCCCTCTTATATCATTCTGTGATATAGCTAACACACTTATATTATATGTGATACAGATAGCCCACTTATATCATCTGTGATATAGCTAGCCCACATATATCATCTGTGATATAGCTAGCCCACATATATCATCTGTGATATAGCTAGTCCACGTATATCATCTGTGATATAGCTAGCCCACTTATATCATCTGTGATATAGCTAACACATTTATATCATCTGTGATATAGCTAGCCCACTTATATCATCAGTGATATGGCTAGCCCACTTGTATCACAAGTGATATAGCTAGTCCACGTATATCATCTGTGATATATCTAGTCTACTTATATCATCTGTGATATAGCTTATATCATCTGTGATATAGCTAGCCCACTTATATCATCTGTGATATAGCTAGCCCACTTATCTCATCTGTGATATAGCTAGCCCACTTATATCATCTGTGATATAGCTTATATCATCTGTGATATATATAGCTAGTTCACTTATCTCATCTGTGATATAGCTTGCCCACTTATATCATCTGTGATATAGCTAGCCCACTTATATCATCTGTGATATAGCTAGCCCACTTATCTCATCTGTGATATAGCTAGCCCACTTATATCATATGTGATATAGCTTATATCATCTGTGATATATAGCTAGTCCACTTATATCATCTGTGATATAGCTAGTCTACTTATATCATCTGTGATATAGCTTATATCATCTGTGATATAGCTAGCCCACTTATATCATCTGTGATATAGCTAGCCCACTTATCTCATCTGTGATAAAGCTAGCCCACTTATATCATCTGTGATATAGCTTATATCATCTGTGATATATAGCTAGTCCACTTATCTCATCTGTGATATAGCTTGCCCACTTATATCATCTGTGATATAGCTAGCCCACTTATCTCATCTGTGATATAGCTAGCCCACTTATATCATCTGTGATATAGCTATCCCACTTATCTCATCTGTGATATAGCTAGCCCACTTATATCATCTGTGATATAGCTTATATCATCTGTGATATATAGCTAGTCCACTTATCTCAATTGTGATATAGCTAACACACTTATCTCATCTGTGATATAGCTAACACACTTATCTCATCTGTGATATAGCTTGCCCACTTATATCATCTGTGATATAGCTAGCCCTCTTATATCATCTGTGATATAGCTAGCCCTCTTATATCATCTGTGATATAGCTAGCCCTCTTATGTCATCTGTGATATAGCTAGTCCACTTATCTCATCTGTGATATAGCTAGCCCACTTATGTCCCCACACAGAGAATCACTTTAAACTCACAATGTATGGATGATTTCTTCCAGCTCAGAATTTCATGCTGATAGACCAGACGTGGCTGGGGGTAAGGTGTCACCCGGAATGAGATTTTAGGCCACTATCATGTTCACATAGCTGGACTATTCAGGGGCAAGAATCAACCTGCTGATCAGGTAACTGCCGCTGCTTTACTAAAATATGGCCAAAATTGTACATGACCTATGCGCGATTTTTTTCCGATTTGGAAAAATCTAGCATATTACACATTTCCGCCATCTGAAATTTTGAGCTATATCAATATATTTAAAATCAACAGAAAGCTACTGGCACAGGCTTTCACGTGGATGTAACATATTTTCTGTCCGATCTTTGCAAAATGCACAAGAGAGCTTTAAGTTGGTATTTTAACCACTCATTTTACCTATTTTTCATACTTTTTCAGTAAATAGTCAAAATACTTTTCTCTTTGCCGATTTTTGTATGGTATACATGTTTATTTTTGATTCAAACATGTTCTAGAACTATTGTGGACTTAAAATAAACCCATTTGGAATAAATAATAAGGAGTTATGTGGACATATTACACACTTTTTTGGTTAGCCGTAAAAATTTGCTCGCTTTTTCTCAGGCTCAGGAAAATTGACGGTATCTCACATTTTTTCCTTACTCAGTAGTCAAATTTTGAGCTATATCAATATATGGAATATCAATAGAAAGCTATTGGCACAGGCTTTCACGTGGATGTATTTTCTGTCCGATCTTTGACAAATGCACAAGAGAGCTTTAAGTTGGTATTTAAACCCTCAATTTTAACCAATTTTTCAGCAAGTAGTCAAAATACTTTTCTGTCAGCTGATTTTTGTATGGTATAAATGTTTAATTTTGCTTCAAACATGTTCTAGAACAATTGTTGTCTTAAAAAAACCCCATTTGGAATAAAAATAATGAGTTATGTGAACATATTACACACTTTTTTGGTTGGACGTAAAAATTGGCGAGCTTTTCTTTAGGCTCGGGAAAATTGACTGTATCTCACATTTTTGCCCAATGAGTAGTCAAATGTTGAGGTTTGTCAGTGTATTTGATATCAATAGCAAGCTACTGGCACCGGCCTTCACATGGATGTAAAATACGTTGTGTCTGGTCATTGACAAATGCAAAATAGAGCTTTAAGTTGGTATTTGAACCTTTAATGTCACCTATTTTTAATACTTTTTTCAGTAAATAGTCAAAATACTTTTCTCTCGGCTGATTTTTGTTTGGTATAAATGTTTAGTTTTCATTCAAACATGTTCTAAAACTATTGTTTACATAAAATAAACCCATTTAAATTATTATTATATAAACATGTTATATGTTGTTTTTGGTTAGACGTAAAATTAGCTCGCTTTTCTTCAGGCTCGGGAAAATTGACCATATCTCACATGGATGTAAAATTTGTTGTGTCCGATCATTGACAAATGCACAAGAGAGCTTAAGTTGGTAATAATTTTACCTATTTTTCATACTTTTTCTGTAAATAGTCAAAATATTTATATC